>OY987198.1:5396440-5554991 GCA_963920755.1 Cartodere bifasciata
ATCCCAATGCGACTGAAAAATCTTTAGGAGAAAATTTTGTGAAAAAATTAACCATTGAACTCGAACAAAAATGTCACCGTGTTTACTTTAACAATTATTTTACGAGTGTAAAGTTACTTGAAGATTTAAAAATAAAAAAAATTTGGAACCATTAATTCCAACAGAAAATATTTACCTAATTTTAAAACAGACAAGTCGCTAAATCGTGGGGTGTACGATTGGTATACTTCTAGTAGTGGGCTTTCTGCAGTGAAATGGAAGGATAAGCGAGCTGATCTACTCTACTCTACTTCTTTCAAATTTCCATAATCCCGAAAATGTTACCGAAGTAAATAGACGAGAAAAAAATGGAACAATGGCCATATTAATTCGGTGGACAAATTCGACCAAATAAAAGCCACTTACGAAGTTAATCGTAAAGGTAAAAAGTGGTGGCACCGAATATTCTTCTATTTTCTGGACGCAGCAGTTGTTAATGCTTTTTTAATTTAAAAACAGCTGAAAATTGAGCAAATTACGATGAAACAGTTTAGTTCATTTATTTATAAAAGAAGTGAAATTAGACGGAATATCCGAAATATTACAAAACAAATGTAATATTGTAAAATATTCACAAGAAGAACCTATAGCGAAAGTGATAATACTATTTATTGAAGAAATTTGAACAATAATAATAATAAAATTTTATGCATGATATTTTTGAAAACAATTTTTACTTTTACTCATACATAGTGGAACATTGCAGGTGGAACACTTCCAAAATGTGTGAATATCATTTTCTTTGGTACTGCACAGAGCGCATCTTCTTCGTGATGTGCGTTCAATTTTATGTGCAGTTTTATTAAGTCGCAGTGCCGCAGGAGTAAAAAGTTTTCTATTAATTATTTGGGGGGTTCTTATGTTGGAAGTGTATTAAAATGTTGGTCAGGTATTTTTACAAGCCCTTTTATTATTTCCCTTCTAAATTGTTTCATAGTGATTTGCTCACTTTGTAGCTGTTTGTAAATTAAGAATGCATTTACCACTGCTGCATCCAAAAAATAAAAAAATATTCGGTGCCACCATTTTTTGCTTTTACGATTTACTTCGTATGTTGCTTTGATTTGATCAATTTGTCCACCGAATTCATGTGCCAATTATAATCTGTTAGCATTTTTGGACAGGGCACTTGGACCATTGTTCCGTTTTTTTCTCGTCTATTGACCTCTGTTACTTCTTCGGGATTATGGAAATTGGAAAGCAGTAAAACTGCTCGCTTATCTTTCCATTTTACCGCCGATAGCCCGCTACTACTTGGGTACCAGTCGTATTCTCCACGATTTAACGATTTGTCGCTTTTAAAATTAGGTAGGAATTTCCTATTGGCATTGACACTTCCACAAGCGTAGATTTTTTTTATTTTTAGGTCTTCTAGTAATTTTACACTAGTAAAATAATTGTCAAAGTAGACATAGTGGCATTTTTTTTCAAGTTCAACAGTTAATTTTTTGACAACATTTTCCCCCAAAGATTTCTCTGTCGCATTGGCATCTTTCCCTGTGTAAATTTTAAATTTGTATAAATATCCATTTTGTAGGGCTAGTATCCATACTTTGTATCCACTTTTAATTGGTTTTTTTTGGCATATATTGCTTCATACTGCTTTGACCCTTAAATCTAATCATGGATTCATCTACCGCAACATTATCACTTGGATTTGGCAAAATTTTCTGATAGTTTTTGCAGAAGTGGTCTTAAAAAGTTTGTCATAGTTTGGTTCGGTTCTACCGGGTTCAGCTAAGTTATCGTTAATGTGCAAGTTGGATAGCAGCCATGAAAATTTGTTGACTGACATTAACTTCGAAATAAATTCGTCATGCAAATCAGGAGAACTGCTCCAATAGTCCCTATGGCTTGAAAGAACCTTTATGCCCATTAGAAGGTTCATTCCCAAGAATGTCTTCATTTCGTCCAAATTCGTTTTTATAAAGGGTTTTCCTTTTTGTTCCGCATATAGGTTGGTTTGGTAGATTTTTCACAATGTCCTCCGTAAAAACCTGCTCAAAAATTGTAATCGGATTCGGTCCTTGCAGATTAGTTATACATTTCGTTTGAAATAAGGTCGCTTAAAGATGTATGTATACATAGGTATGGCCATCCGCTTATTTTTTCGCAGTAGGCGGTGCAATTTGATCTAACTGTCAAACAAGACATCTATCAAGTTTGATGGCACTGTCATATACAAAATTTCAATCAAAAACTAAAGTTTACCAAAAAAAAGACACAAAACTAACATTAAATTGTTTAGTCATACCCATTACCTGTGCTAGCAGCCCCTAATTGCAGATTTACAAAAAATACTATCAAAACTTCGTTTGATCCCAGACCATCAGCAAGTGCTTTTCGTTGAAAAAAAAATAGTTTTTTTTGATCCTGTTAGTTAATAACTATTTAGTGGAAGTGTTTTATCCTTCTTTTACATTAAATAAGTGTGACTTTGTGAACAGTTACCAACAAGTGGATTTACGAATATGAATAGATCTATCTGCATTTTTTTTTTCATTTTCTTTAATTATGATAATGTTTTTAAAACTAAAATAAACTAGCTGCATCAACAGTAAATAAAACTGAAGTTACCTACTTGTTTTAACTAAAATGTTCAGGTGCCAATTGCCTTTTTAATATGAATTTTCATTATTTTTAAAGAGTTAAAAAACTCAACCACATGTAACTTTACATTTTTATAGACTATACTTACGTTTTAAACTTAATATTTGTCCTTGTTTTAATGAATAATAAAAGATATGCCATAATTTCCCTTCATCTTCTTTTTTTTTGCTATTTGTAGACGGTATTTTTTCTTGTAGCAACATGTAAGTACTAAAAAGCTTCACCCACAAAAAGTATCTGCATTCGACATAATGCTAGCTAAATTACACAAATAGAAAGGGTTACACTTTTTAGTTATGTCTTTTCCAACTTTACTACAAAATAATTATCCCATAAAAAACCAATAATTAATAATCAATTTTAAACATAACCTCTAAAGTATAATTACATAATGTAATTCTAGTCTCGTGCGGGGGATACATTAGTTACCTTGACAACAAAATATTTCACAGCTTTTTGGCGGCAAACATTTTATTTTTGACTTGGAATCATTAGCTTTTTAGAATTTTATCCTTCTTTCATATAAAATAATTAATCAATATTTCGTATTTACTATACTTATTATTATTATTATTAAATATTTTTTTTTTGTTAGCATAAATTGTTCATAATATATTTCTGTAACTAGGCTATATGCCTGCGGAATATAGTGTAAATAAATAATTTGAATTTGACTTACTTAAGTTTAAAGTAAATTGCGTTTTTATATATTTTTTTAAAAATGTCCCTAAAGAAATGTGCCATTTGTAATTTAAATGAAAAAAAGCTCTTCAGAATATCTACGAGTAAGTGTCTTATTGGGTAAGGATTTATTTTTTAATTACCTATTTTTTAGATAAAAATAACGCTAAAACCATTTCTGCATGGCCTCATGCAATTTTCCCGGACAATTTCAATTTTAGCCAATACTTTAAAAATTTACAGTGGTGGGTGTGCGAGGTAAGTGTAATTTTTTTCGGTATACCTACAAGAGGAGAAATAATGTAGGAAGACACTCACTGTAAATAGGGACCAAAGTGCAACCTATGCTCCATAGGGATTAAATTTCTTTTTTTATCCTTTACCGGGACTAAACCGGTCATTTTAGTTCCTGTAAAGCCGCGTTCTGACGAAGTAACTTCAGGGAATCAACTTGCTTTTTGGACCAATCATAATTGCAAAAAATCATAACTTCACGGAAGCAAAGTAAACAAAAACTCTATTTGCGGAATAAAAAGAGTCACTTTAATTCCTAGGTATAATAAACTTTTATTTGTTTTTTAGATTCACTTTGAACCCACGTGCTTTTTTAAAAATAAAATGGGTGCTGTTAGTCTCGTGCGGGGGATACATTAGTTACCTTGACAACAAAATATTTCACAGCTTTTTGGCGGCAAACATTTTATTTTTGACTTGGAATCATTAGCTTTTTAGAATTTTATCCTTCTTTCATATAAAATAATTAATCAATATTTCGTATTTACTATACTTATTATTATTATTATTAAATATTTTTTTTTTGTTAGCATAAATTGTTCATAATATATTTCTGTAACTAGGCTATATGCCTGCGGAATATAGTGTAAATAAATAATTTGAATTTGACTTACTTAAGTTTAAAGTAAATTGCGTTTTTATATATTTTTTTAAAAATGTCCCTAAAGAAATGTGCCATTTGTAATTTAAATGAAAAAAAGCTCTTCAGAATATCTACGAGTAAGTGTCTTATTGGGTAAGGATTTATTTTTTAATTACCTATTTTTTAGATAAAAATAACGCTAAAACCATTTCTGCATGGCCTCATGCAATTTTCCCGGACAATTTCAATTTTAGCCAATACTTTAAAAATTTACAGTGGTGGGTGTGCGAGGTAAGTGTAATTTTTTTCGGTATACCTACAAGAGGAGAAATAATGTAGGAAGACACTCACTGTAAATAGGGACCAAAGTGCAACCTATGCTCCATAGGGATTAAATTTCTTTTTTTATCCTTTACCGGGACTAAACCGGTCATTTTAGTTCCTGTAAAGCCGCGTTCTGACGAAGTAACTTCAGGGAATCAACTTGCTTTTTGGACCAATCATAATTGCAAAAAATCATAACTTCACGGAAGCAAAGTAAACAAAAACTCTATTTGCGGAATAAAAAGAGTCACTTTAATTCCTAGGTATAATAAACTTTTATTTGTTTTTTAGATTCACTTTGAACCCACGTGCTTTTTTAAAAATAAAATGGGTGCTGTTAAATTAAAACCACTTGCAGTGCCCACTAAATTTTTAAAAGAAAGGGTTGCTCAATCAGGTACGTAAAAAATTATAAGAATATTTTATCCATTTTGAAAACAAATACAGGATGATATTGATAAACACATTCGATTTAAGTAAATTGGTTTACAAAATAATAAAAAAAATCTTAACTTAATCCAGGGAATCAAATTCTCGTTGTATGTTTTAGAACACACACAGCCAGAGTCAATGGAACTGGAGGAAAGTAACAGTAACTTACCATTACATGGTAAGTTATACAGGGTGACCAAAATTTAACACGAAAACGCGATGTCACGTTGTTGTGGCATACTTATGTTATTCTTATGTAAATAAACTATTATAATTATTATTATACCATAACTTTTAAAATTTGTTACTTTTTGAGCCTACATTTACAAGATCTAACTGATGAAAAATGAAATGAAAAAAAAATCGTGTTTTACGTTTTCTTCGGTGCAGATATTAGGGACCATAAAAATCATCATAAATTAATTAATTGGAAAAAAGTTTTCTTCTGTGGATTTTAGGAAAACAAAATTAATATTATTAATAATATATATTAAAATTATTGCGTCATAAAATGTTATTTTTCAGAAAACTATAAGAATGACGATGTTTTAATCCTGTAAATTATCAATACGATATAAATCATACTACTATGAAGATGAATGACGATTTAATCCTTAAAAATAAGAACCATGGTAAGTTAATAATAAACAAAAAATAGGGATTATTAACGTTATTATGAATTACGATGCTATTTAGTAAAAAGCTCAAAAAAGTTGTTTTTCTAAATAATGCAACAATAAATAAAAATAGCTCTTTGATACTTGTGATACCAGATTTTTTAATACAACCCACTTAAATATGGCTAAAAAAATATAATTATAATTTGTTACCACCAAACACATGAAATGTTACCTAATGCTATTTTTTAGGAAATTATAAGAATGACGAAGATTTTGATTTCGAAAATAACTATGATTTAAATTATACTACTACCATAACCGATTTAAACTGTTTATACCAGATTACAAACTCTGAAAATCTAAACCATGGTAAATAAGAATTAAAAAAAAATATGCATTATTCCAAAATATTTTTTTTTGTTTTTTTTTATTTTAAATAGATTGTGCATGTTTAAGCTACAAATAAGATACCTAAATTATTTTGCCAAGGACATAAAATATTACTTAATGTTGTTTTTTAGAAAATTATGCGAATGAGGAAGATTTCTATCCTGAAAATAACGGTGATATAAATGATACCGCTATAAAGATAAATGAAGATTTAAACTTTTTATCCAAGACTACAAGCTTTGAAAATGTAAACATTGGTAAGTTAAAATTATCAACATTATTCCAAAATACCTTTTTTATTTTTTTTTTAAATTAATTGTGAATGTTTTAGAACCTACAAATAAGATACCTAAATTATTTTGCCAAAGACATGAAATATTACTTAATGTTGTTTTTTATAAAATTATGCGAATGAGGAAGATTTCTATCCTGAAAATAACGGTGATATAAATGATACCGCTATAAAGATAAATGAAGATTTAAACTTTTTATCCCAGACTACAAGCTTTGAAAATGTAAACAATGGTAAGTTAAAATTATTCCAAAATTCTTATCTTTGTTTTTTTATCAAAAATTAATTAATCGGAAAGAAGTTTTCTTGTGTGCAAATTATAAGACGAAAAACTAAAATAAATAATTATGTCAAAGACATAAAATGGTATCCAGGTTCGCGGCAGACAAACTTGACTTTATCTAATGTGTTCGCTGTATTTAATTCTATATAAAAAATTTAAATTTTACGATTGTCGTCAAAATTAAAAAAAAAATGTATTAAGCCAAAACAAAATCTTTTTCTCTACATCAGAAACTACTTTATTTGCACCGAAATGGCCCTGATAGTTAGGTTTTTTAAAGTTCCATCCCGTTCCTTATACATACAGGGTGTTCGCTTATAGTTTGCATTTTTTGATATGGCAAATAGCTGGGAAAAAATCCAAGACATTCGGTAAAACCAGTTTTTTGACCATGTGCCCCACTTCGGAAATAATGGCCTTTAAACTGGTAGACGTAGAAAAACACGTAATTGTTAATATTTACCAAATGTTTTGTCCAGCCAACCTGAAATTTGTACAATCAATAAAGGTAATAAAAATTTTGAAATTTGGGGCCCCTTTTAAAATGGGTTAAACACTGGTAGTGTTAATAAAAACTGCATGTTATCTCTTTATCTTTTGTAATCTTGTAATTTTTTTTTTAAGTATACCACAAGTTAAAACTTTTTTATCACGTGAAATTTGGCGCGGCAGTGTGAGTTCGAATCTCACTGCCACCGATGGAGTGTGGCTCTAGAGGTGGTGCCAGGTTGGTTGTGTCCGTGTTTATTATATGTATCATGCTAAAAAAGGGACTTCGGTCCCGTTAATAAATGTGCAAAAAAGAAAAAAAAAAATCTGAGAAATTGTACCGTTTATGAATAAACTGCCAAAAACACTCAATGTATGGGGTACATTAATATGCATAAGACTAGACTTTCTCAGAAAGAAAAAGTTTTTACTTGTATTCAAGAAAATAAACAAAATTACAAAATTTTTAAAGGTAAAAAAATTACATGCAGTTATTATCAACACTACCAGTGTTTAACCCTTTTCAAAAGTGACCCTAAATTTCAAAATGGGTTTTAAATAACCGACAAATTTTATGATGGTCAGAAAAACCATTTGGTAAATATTTACGATTAAGTGTTTTTTAGTCTACCTGCTCAAAGGCCATTATCTTCGAAGGGGGGCACTTTTTCAAAAAACTTTTTTTCTTACGAATGTCTTGGATTTTCCCAACTATTTGCCATTTGAAAAAAGGAAACTATACACGGACATCCTGTTTAACTTCTCGTGTAACTTTGTTTTTGTTGCCAAAACGCCAAAAATAAAAGGTAGAAAACTGAACAAAATTCATAATGAAAATTAATGTTACTTGATTAATAGATTATAGAAGAAAAATGGATCTATTACAGAAAAAAATCAGAAAACTTGAAAAAGAAAACCTTAACTTAAAAGAAAACATCAAAAAAATTTTGAATGAAGATCAAGTAAAATGCCTTAAAAAAAAAACTATGAAGGGCCAAACATGGTCATCCGAAACGTTAAGTAAAGCTTATAAAATTAAATTAGCTTGTGGCTCGAATGGATACCATGTGCTTCAAGAATTGGGTGAACCACTACCGAGCGTGAGAACCCTAAATAGGCGCATTGAACATATAAAAATTTTTCCCGGTATACTGAGCGAAGTCATTATACATTCAAGTCACATGTAGAAGTAATGCCTCCTCAACACAGAACGTGTTTTCTAATGTGTGATGAGATGGCTATTGCCGAGAAAAACACAAGTTTAAGTATTTAAAGAAAACAAGTAAAACTGAACCATTAAATAAAACTACTACAAAAATTTAAGACTTTTGCTACAAGAAAAATATTGCATTTATTTTAGGTTATCGGTTAAAGCGTTTCCTGAAGATAGTCCAGAAAGTCCAAAACATAAACACAACCTTTTATGTTTTTAAAGATATTTCCAAAATTCACATTGCATTTACCAGAAAATAATTTTTGATTAATAAAAATTGGACTTTTAAATGATATGACCTTCACATGCCCTTAAACTCCTGTCTTTTGGTTATCCATCTTCAATGTTTGAAACCTTTAACTATTGTGATCTTTGAGATAACCGAAGTCAAACTATAAATCGCTTCCTGAAGATGGTCTACTAAGTCCGAAACATAAGAACAACTTTTTGTGTTTTCAAAAACAAGTCCAGCATTTACCTTGCATTTAACCTAACATAGTTTTTTAATAATAAAGATGCTATTGACCTTTCAAACAATATGACCTTGACATGACCTTGAACTCCTGTCTTTTGGTTATCCATCCTCCAAGTTTAAAACCTTTAATTATTGTGATCTTTAAGATAACTGAAGTCAAACAATAAATCGTCACCTGAAGATGGCCTGCTAAGTCCGAAACATGAGAATAACCTTTTGTGTTTTTAAAATCATGTCCAACATTTACCTTGCATTAAACTTAACATAGTTTTTTAATAATAAAAATGCTATTGACCCTTCAAATAATATGACCTTGTCATGACCTTGGACTTCTGTCCAAGTTTGAAACCGTTAACCATTGTAATCTTTGAGATAACCGAAGTCAAACTATAAATCGTTTCCTGAAGATGGCCTACTAAGTCCAAACCATGAGAATAACCTTTTGTGTTTTCAAAATCATATCCAACTTTTACCTTGCATTAAACTTAACATAGTTTTTTTATAATAAAAATGTTATTGACCTTTCAAATAATATGACCTTGACATGACCTTGAACTTTTGTCTTTTGGTTATCCATCCTCCAAGTTTAAAACCGTTAACCATTGTAATCTTTGAGATAACCGAAGTCAAACTATAAATCGATTCCTGAAGATGGCCTACTAAGTCCGAAACATGAGAATAATCTTTTGTGTTTTCAAAATCATGTGCAACATTTACCTTGCATTGAACTTAACGTAGTTTTTTAACAATAAAAATGATATTGACGTTGAGAAAGACCGGCGCTGTCAGCGCCGCAGGCGAAAATTTTTTTAGGGTTCAAGGACACGCTGTTTACTGATACTTTAATTTTTTTGTACTTTAAATAAATGTCCTTTAAACACTATTTTAAAATAAATCTAGAAGAAAAAAATAATTACGTCACAAAACAAAAATAAAATAATGTACTTAGAACAATTTTATTAAAGAACGATGCCATATTACAACAAAAACAAATTAAGGAACATTTTAAGGAACAAAATTACCTACCTAGTTAACTAAAAAATTGCTTAATTATTTAATTTAAAAATATATTTTTGATTGGACTTAGCGGCCTCTAAAATTTTACAGTTTTCTTGTTTTTTTAAAAAATCTAAAAATTCTTTACAACTCATGTTGTAGTTAATTTTAATAGCAAGTTCTGCCCTTACCTGCTCCTTATCCAAACAATTTCTGTCATCCCGCCAAAAATTGCCCATGAGAGAAAACACTCTTTCGACATTTGCGTTTGAAATGGATATTGATAAAACTGGTTGAATAATTTTAAAAAGTTCGTCAAAGGGTATTGCCGGGTTTGTTACTAAAAAGTGCCCCCAAAGCTTTTCGCATGAAAAACATATTTTCTTAAGAGGCAGGCTAATAAACATTGTTTCCTAAATTACTAGTCCTCCATCTCAACCACAAGGCAAATAATAGCAAAATTTTAATCTTAAACAAGATATTTTTTTATCACCCTATCTAAGTAGCAATTTTTTTTTTTTATGTATGGTAATAGACCACAACCATGAGTATTTGTGGCAATTTTTTTTTTTTTTAATTTAAATTTTTTACATATTTTATAAAAATTTTAATGTTATTTTATTTTTTTATAGGCATTTGCCCAATAGTGACTACTTTCCTTATATTATTCTTAGTAAACCCTCAAGTAGAAGTTTATAAAAATTAAATAAAAAACAGCAAAAAAAAGGTACCTCATATCAAAATTTTAAAAAAATCAAACTTTTTTCCTGATTTTCTATCTTTATTTTTATATTGTTAATCTAATAAACTAAAAATCAATGCCGCGAAAATCCTATAGAAACCAAAACCCATAGTAGGCGGAGTTTAACATACTTTAGTTTTAATTTTTTAAAGAAATTACTGAAATTAGGCAAATGTGTGACGATTTGTCACTGATAGAAACATTCAAAAGCGCCTAGATTGCCTAGAAAAACAGGTATAAACAATCTTAAGGCACGTTCCAGAAGAATCTCGACTGTAGAATTATTATTCTAGATCTTTTCTCGAAAAAGAAAATTCCAGAAATCATCTAACCTATAAATACAGCTCGCGCGCTCGTGTTACTACAAAAATACAGTAAACCCTAGTGAGATAGTGAGTGAGATAAAGAATAGTAAAGTAGTAAGCGAGAGCGAGAAAAGATAAAGTGCCTTGACCAGTGGATAAGTACTTTAAATAGTGTGCCAATTTGTTAACGGTTTTTATTACTTGCAACCGCTTTTATTTTGTTTTCTGTTTGCCTAATAAATTAAAATACAATGTCGCAACCTGGAACAAGTAGTACTAAATTGAGTAATAGAAACATCCGCTGTTTAATATGTCATTTGCTTGTTAAAAAGGTAATTATACTTACAAAAACAATTAACAAACTTACTTATTAACAAATTTTACAGGTTAGTGGTCAAAAAAAAGTTATAAAAAATGAACTGGAAATTAAAGATTTAAAGAAGGTATATGGTAAACACGCAAGAATTGGAGACTCAATGTGTGGAAAATGTCGAACACAATTTTTACGAGATAAAAAAAAAATACCTGAACCAGATAATGAAGTCGAAAGCTCTAACAACGATGATAATGATGCAGGCGTTGAGAATCTAAGTGAAGTGTTATCCCAGTCTTCTTTAAGTGAAACTGAATCGTTACAAGTAACCATGCCTTCAAGTGGTTCAGAATTTCAAATTAAAATCTACTTGGATTCGCAACAATAGACTGAGTATGTCGAAATGCCATTTAACCGTGTAGTTTCTACCCATAAATATTGTTTTTTGTGTGGCCCGGCTGGTAATTTAAATCTAGTAAGTGTACCTCTTAATGCGCGAATCCAAAGTTTTATTAAAAAACGAATATTTATCCCAGAAGGCAATAGAAAAAAATTTATGAAGATGAATTTATTTTATTTGAGGTCTATTCTTGATCATCAAGTGTGTCCCTAAAAGATATTCCTACATTTTTAAATCAAATGGCAGTGGATATTAATCTGCCTCTATTAAAAAAAATGGATAATTTTAACATTTCTGAAGAACGTTTGCAGACTTTCACTGGTCTTAACTGGGAACAACTTATAAAATTAAGAGGAAAACTTGTTTCTATGAATAATTCGTCAAAAAGAACAATAACGCAAGCTTTAATAATTTTTTTATTTAAATTGCGAAGTGGTAGCAGCAATAAAATAATAAGTGCCGTGTTTGAAATTGAAAGAGAACAGACTGTCTCAGATATATGTCATTCAGTAATAAATTCTTTTGAAAAAGATATTATTTCCCAACATTTTGGTCTCCAGGCTGTTAATAGAAGATCACTTATTGAAAGTCAAACATCTGAGACAGCTAAAAAACTCTATGATTTAAAGGACGAATTAGTTCTTATTTTTTACGGCACATATTTACGTCACCAGAAGTCGACGAATAACGACTATCAAAGAAAATCGTATTCAGGACAAAAAAAAACTTCTATATGCAAACCCTTTACTATATGCACTACGAGTGGCTTTGTCGTGGATATGCTTGGGCCGTTTGAAGGGACCAAAAATGATGCTCAAATAATGGAAGCTGTTCTGTCAAACAATTATTTTACCAAGTTGGTTAAGCCAAATGACATTTTTGTTGTGGATCGAGGATTTAGGGACGTTAAACCGACTCTAGAAAATTTAGGATTTAAGGTTCTTATGCCTGCGCTAAGAGGGAAGAGATCGCAACTAACTACGGAAGAATCTAATGAGTCCCGACTGGCTACTAAAATTCGATGGGTAGTCGAATCTGTCCATGGCGTCATAAAGCAAAAATATCGTTTGCTTGATAGAAAATTGGACAATAAGTTATTACCAATTGCATCGACATTATGCAAAATTGCATGCTTTCTAAACAATGAATATGGCGAACGATTTTATTCTGATAAAGAGGACTCTGACATCATAATAGAAAAAATAAAAAATAATGTAAACACCGAAAACACACTAGCTAATGAAGTGGAGGAATTAAGATGGGATAGAAGGAAAGTTCCTTTTAATAAATTAACTTCTTCAGATATTTTAGACTTTCCAGAACTATCAGAAAAGGACTTAAAAATATTGTTTACTGGTTCATATCAATTGTCGCAATCAATATCTTATTTGGCAGAACTTCTAGATGAGAGTAATAACTTGGCCTTAGAATACGTTAAAGAGAGGCCCAATATTATAAAAATTTTAGTCAAATCTCGACATATTAACAAAAAAATGTATAAATGCTACATTGAATATATTCCTAACTTTGATGATATAACTGGAATTACCCGCTATTGCTGTGATTGTGCCAATGGAAGTAGGACTGTTGGTTGTTGTTCACACATTGCGGCAATAATATGGGTATATGGGAGCAGCGCACAGAAAACCCTTTAGGTATACCAAATAAGTTTGAGCTGCGCTCACTTTTGTTATGGAGAGTTAATCCATTTACCCTCATTAAGAAAAGGATAATCCTTTAATTTAAAATGTTTAGATATAGGTACAGCAGTCAGTAAAAATATTTTATACTTTTATTTTGTATGAAGTTCAAATAATTTTAAACTACAATGCTTTCTGACTGTGTTGAATCATTTTTAACATAACAACACCGAGAACAACACCTAGTAATATGTCCATCATTGTAATGAACAAAATTTTGGACGCACTACTAGGCATCAAAGCTAGAGTTTATATTTTTATTTTAGCAGCAAAACTTAACCTAACCTACCTAACCTAGTGTCCCCCAGTGGAAAAGTCCCCCAGTGCTTTCATAAAATTCAGTCTAAAACCCTAAAATTAAAAAAAAAAACCTGCAATGTTCCCTAAGGGTACAACGCCGAGTCTAAGGTAAAGGGATTAGACGGGTAATTAGATTAATTTCTAGTATTTCTCGAAAATACAATTTGGGATTTCCAGGTAAAAGGATTAAAATGTGCGCTGCTCAAACTCAACTTTGGGCGCAGTTATAAGTGTTTTTCAGCGGCTGTGCGCAGTTCAAATACACCCAATAATATATTATCTCTCAAATGCAAGATACAAGTCCAAAATTATTCGTCCCGCTCAAATATTGTCCAAATTGTTTTCTGTTGACAACACAGAAATAATTATTAATGAGGACAGTGATGACGACTAGTTTTGGATTTTTATCTTGCATATGTATAAAAACCTTTAAGAAATATAAGGAAGGACTTCTTTTATAACTCGGCTGTTCGGCATTAGGATCTTAATGAATCTTAGATTCTACCGAACCTAAACCAAAACGGCTAGGTTACAAAAGAAGCCCTTCTTTAAATTTCTTAAGGGTTTGCCCCCACTTAACTGAAGCTATTATGTATTATGAAAAGTTGACCTTAAGAAATATTGGACGCCTGTATTTTATTTTTTATTGCACATTTGTATTTTTGAAATTAATTAATTTTTTTTATTACATCTTTAGTTTTTTTATTATTATAATATAACGTTTGGTTGAGAAATAAATTTTAAAAAAACTTATGTTTCATATATTTATTAGAGATCTCCTGGAATACTTTACTTCGTAAAATAATGAAACGTAAAGTTTGTAAAACTTCATGTATTGTGGGTTTGGGTACTCAGATTGGTAGCGGCAATGATATTTAGATTATTAGATTAATAATATAAAAATAAAGATAAAAAATCAGGAAAAAAGTTTGATTTTTTCAAAATTTTGATATGAGGTACCTTTTTTTTGCTGTTTTTTATTTAATTTTTATAAACTTCTACTTGAGGGTTTACTAAGAATAATATAAGGAAAGTAGTCACTATTGGGCAAATGCCTATAAAAAAATAAAATAACATTAAAAATTTAATAAAATATGTAAAAAATTTAAATAATAAAAAAAAAAAATTGTTACAAATACTCATGGTTGTGGTCTATTACCATACATAAAAAAAAAAAATTGCTACTTAGATAGGGTGATAAAAAAATATCTTGTTTAAGATTAAAATTTTGCTATTATTTGCCTTGTGGTAGAGATGGAGGACCAGTAATTTAGGAAACAATGTTTATTAGCCTGCCTCTTAAGAAAATATGTTTTTCATGCGAAAAGCTTTGGGGGCACTTTTTAGTAACAAACCCGGCAATACCCTTTGCCCTTTTTAAAAATATACAACCATTTTTCTTCTGTGCTTAATTGACTAGGAATTGTTTCCAATATTTTATTTAAAAGGCTTACTTCGTCGAATAAGGAGTCAAAATCTAATTCAATTTCTAGGATTTTTGCTACATCATACACTTTATCGTAGGAAAAAGAATCTTCATCTAAGTTTAAGAATTGCACATTTTTAAAAAAGGAATTATCTTTGTACCATTTATTAAAGTAAAATAAGGCTCGGACATAAACGGAGTTAAAATCCGCAATAACCTTTGCTTTTGTAGACGCGTCCAAATATTTAAGGGCGTCTTTAACTTTGGCTCCAAAAAACTGTTTTTCTTGCCGACTTTCCAAATTTGTTTTTAAGTCCATCATGCATTGATGAAGCTGGGTACATAAAATATTTTTATCTTCTAAAATTAAAATAAATTTTTGGAAAACACTTAAAAAATTGTGTAAAAAATACATGTACATTTCCGGTACAGTTAATTGTTCGGGAGTCAAATCATTTAATAACTCATGTTCATTATTTTTTACGAAGTCCCAAATTGCTTTATTGCAGTTATCTTCTCCTTCATTAACAAAGTATAATTTTACTGCTGGCCAAGACTTAAGTAGCCTTTCTAAACATACAAACAAGGAAAGCCAACGAGTAGGCACGTGCCTTAGAATTGCATTAATTTCAAGATCTGCATTTTTAAAGCAGTCTTTTAAAGCTTCGTTTCTTTTTGAACTTACAGAAAATTCACTATAAACTTTTAATACTAAATTTTCTACGTCATAATGCAATAGCTTACACGCATATTTGGCACAATTATGCAAAATGTGTGCGTGACAATTACCTTTAATAAGATTTTTGTTGTCGTCTTTAAGATGCTTATAAATAGAATTGTGCTCGCCGTAGTTAACGTTCGCGTTATCTGCAGTATATGCAATAGCTTGATTTATCGATAAATTAAGTTTTTCTAAAGAGTCAATAATCTGCCTGTACATATTCGTAGCCGATTCATTTGCTTCTTCGAAGAAGTCCAGTAATTTATTTTGAATTCCCTTCGTTCGGTGAAAATAACGAACTATAATTGGAAACATTTTCTTTGAACCTTTATTAGAAGCATCTGTAGCAAAAGTGAAGCGAAGAGACTTTAAATCCTGCAAACACATGTCTATCGAAAATGGTTTAAGAACACTAAGGGCAATATATTTCTGCTTTGTTCTTCCACAAGCAATTTTTTTCGCTATAGCGGAGTCAAAAAAACAGCTTGGAATAAGCTTAGTTAAACAATCTGAGCTGGCATAGCTATGAGCATGTTGAATTGCATGATAAACCATACCCACTTCTGCGGCAGCAATATTTAAGTTTTCTTCATTATCAGTATTTGTTTTAAAAAATGTCGTTATTGTGTTTTTTTGCTGGCCTCGCTTAAATTTGTCTTTATGGGAATTAGAATTTAAATGTGTTTTTACAGCCTTTTCGGCATCAAATTTAACGGTAAACTGCGTTCCACATACTCGACATTTTCCGGTAAATTCATCTACTTTTAAAAGCCAATCTTGATAGATATTTAACCATTTATCTTGAAAGTAGCAAAGCCTTTTTTTTGCTTTCGGGGGAGTAGTACTGTCACCTAAAATTTTAGTTAAATATAATAATTCACAATTAAATTTAGTTAGATTAGATTATCTTACCCATTCTACCATCGATTTTTACCAGATTTAAAGGTTTAATTTAAAAATTATAACAAACAGGAACACAACTCTGGTCTCTGCGCAGTTACAAATTCTTGTTGGTGTAAATTTTTGACATAACACACACAACACAAACGTTTGACAGTAGTAATTTAAGTAGATCATTTGAACTACTTACTTAGGGTGAGTTCCATGTTTCAACTTCGAACCGGTTAACATGTTTGGTAAATAAATATTAAAAAATTAGTAAATTCTTATAAACCCGGACAAAATAGGACTATTTGAATAACCCGACCCGAACACGGACAAGGAAAGCAAAAACCGGACAGTCCGGGTGAAACCCGGACAGGTGGCAGCCCTACCTTGAGGTCACCTTGACTATAGGACTTTGGTATTTACTTATGCCAAGTTTAAACCTTCTATCTAGTACCATAGTTGAGTAAATTACAGTTAAAGAAATTTTTTGTCCCGTACATCCATCCATCCATCCATCCTAACATACACCAAAGTGATATTTTTTAATAACAACCCAGTGGATGGTTCGATCGATATGATTCTAGTTTTAAAATATCGGTAATTTTTTGTAGCATCTTTCCAACACCTTAACAAATGTTAAGATACGTAAATACGTATCTTGCTTCGTTTAGGCACAGTTGCAAAAAAACATCGATTTTCAGAAATTTCAATTACAATAGTACATTTCCTTTAGAGAAATGAACTAAAAGCAATCACCGTCTTGAAAGTTTTGTACCCGTTTTAAAAAATAAAATTGATTATTACTTAATTAACCTTTATCCTTTTTTATTAAATGCGTAAAAGAATCTAAAAATATTCACCTGATAGTAGTAATCGTGATTACATTTTAGGACTATAGCGTTATTCTTATCTCTCATTAAACAAATTTTATTTTTTGTCTGCCTATCATTTAATGCATCTTCAATTTAAATATTCGGAGTATCAGAAATAAGACACACCAGCTGGAGGTATTTCTATGCACTCTTGGCTACCCTGATATAATTTGTCTGACTGAGACCTGGCTTGCTTCCGAAGAAATAATTACTTTTAGTGTAACCGGCTATTATTGCGCTGGTAATTTTTGTCGATCTCTATCTAGGGGTGGTGGGGTAGTTATTCTTTTAAAAAATTACTTGTCTTCTAATGTAACTTCCATAAATGTAAACTATGTGTGTGATAAATCATTCGAGGCTGCATCTTTAATGTTAGAGATAAGCGGTAAAAAGTTAAGCATTAGTTGTATTTATCGCTCCCCAGGCTCGCCATTTGATTATTACATTGACTCATTAGAAGCACTTTTGTCTGATCAATCTCTTCAAAATCACGTAAGTGTAATCTGCGCTGATTTTAATGTTAACTTGGCAGTAAATGATAAAAAATGTTTGGAATTAAAAGAGATTTTTAGTTCATACGGATACAATCAATTACTTTTTAAATCGTCCAGATGTCAAGGGCGCTCGGTATCTCTAATAGATAACATATTTTCAAATTACCCCGATGAATCCTATAAGACACTCACAGTAGATACCTTTTTGTCGGACCACAAAGCACAAATTCTCGAATTCCGTCTTAAATCAAAACAAGCAAACACACCTAATTTTCAAACCAAACGTTTGTTTACGCATGAAAATATAGATTATTTTTCAACCTTGTTGTCAAAGGAATCGTGGAACGAAGTCTTTGCTTCTTCAGATTGTCAGAGTGGTTTTAACTTATTCTTTACAGGGTTTAAATATTACTTTAACACGGCTTTTCCTTTGCGTCGGGTAAAAATACAGCTGCATACTGACAAAAAACCGTGGTTGACTCACGAACTACTACTCCAACATGAAAAAGTCAACGATGCATTCAAACTTTCAAAAGTTTACCCTGTGAAGATCTCATGTTTGGTATAGTAAAAGGTTTTATACTTACTTATAACTTATGAGTCTTCTTAGGCAATCGGGCGCCAACTTATTTTCAGGAAGAAATAAGTAAACCAAACTAAGATTCAATATTAAGAAATAAACTCGCTGATGAGTTTCTAAGGGTTCAGAAAGTATTATCAGTTAATCAAATTAAAACACAAGAATTATAATAGAAGAAGATTTATTTACACACGTGCAAATGTACAGGGAAAATGGGGTTAAATATCAGTGAATGAAATGAACGTGCAATTAGCCAGAGTCAAGCAAACAGTAATGTGAATTAAACAGGCAAAGCTAGCAAAACAGCATGAATATAACTCTAAATACCAGTACTCACAGTTTAGATTATATCTAAGACTAGCTTTTAACAAATCAACTTTAAAACACTTCACTAATTACTCGGTGCACTTGTTGTAAAGAGGAAGAATAAAAAAAATTTTTTTTTTTTTTTTAAATTTTGGGGGAAAAAAAAATAAATTTGGGGAAAAAAATATTCAGCAAGCCTTACATTGAGAAGCTGTAGTAGAAAAAGTAATAAAAAATGGTATATTACCTTTTTAAAACACGTGCAGGAATTCTAACCTCACTTTTTCAAAGAAACATGCGGCAACTTTCTTCAGAGTGGAGGGTTTCGTTATTTCAGGTTGTGTAACTCAGCTTTTTCGTTAATACAGTTGGGGGATGTTCAGGTGGTGGGCTTACAGTAGGTGTTAAGAGAAAATAACACGCGTGCAGGGTTAAAACAGGTGGAGGGTAACAGTTGTGTCAATTTGTTCAACTAATTAATACTTTCAGTGTCCAATATTTGCTCGGGGCGCCATGTGAAGATCTCATGTTTGGTATAGTAAAAGGTTTTATACTTACTTATAACTTATGAGTCTTCTTAGGCAATCGGGCGCCAACTTATTTTCAGGAAGAAATAAGTAAACCAAACTAAGATTCAATATTAAGAAATAAACTCGCTGATGAGTTTCTAAGGGTTCAGAAAGTATTATCAGTTAATCAAATTAAAACACAAGAATTATAATAGAAGAAGATTTATTTACACACGTGCAAATGTACAGGGAAAATGGGGTTAAATATCAGTGAATGAAATGAACGTGCAATTAGCCAGAGTCAAGCAAACAGTAATGTGAATTAAACAGGCAAAGCTAGCAAAACAGCATGAATATAACTCTAAATACCAGTACTCACAGTTTAGATTATATCTAAGACTAGCTTTTAACAAATCAACTTTAAAACACTTCACTAATTACTCGGTGCACTTGTTGCCTCGTTCAAAGGTTACAGGTAAGAGAGCGATCTTCAGTCGGGCAGGTCAGATCTTGGCGCATCGGGTCAGTGTCATATGGTACAGGTAATGAATGCAATCAGTACCACGCTTATGTATGACTGGTTGCAGAGTCCGCAGGGCTCCAATTCATTACAACCCTGAGCTAAATAACTACTATATTAACTTAAAAACAAATTTTGATAAAGAGATATTATCAGCAAAAGAAAGTTATCTTGAGCACAAACTAGCAAATTCGAAGAATAAAATGAAAACTAGTTGGAACATAATCAAAGAAAACACAGCCGGTAAACATAGTGTCTCTAATAAAGGCATGCCGAGCAAAATTATCGGTTCTGACAACGTTAAATACGAAACTGCAAGCGAAAAGGCGGAAGCATTTAACCAGTTCTTTGTAAAATCGGTTGAAAATCTTCTTACTGATTCAAAATGCAAAACCTCCAACCTGCCTCAGTTCGCAAACTCCATGTATCTTTATGAAGTGACTCGCGCAGAGCTTTTTAACATTATACAAGCTGTTGCGGTTAAAAAGTCGTCGGGTATAGATGAAATTCCGTGTTGCATTTTAAAACGTATTGCCAATTATATTGTAGACCCACTTTGCTTTCTAATTAATAAATCCTTTGCGGAAGGGTACTTTCCTAGTGATCTAAAAATGGCGTTAATTATACCGGTACATAAAAAAAATGACAGGAACAAAATCGAAAACTATCGGCCGATTGCACTTCTTTCTGTTTTTTCCAAAGTGATCGAAAGAGCTTTTTATAAAAGACTTTTAGATTTTTTCACTCAAAATAATTTGTTTACAGATCGTCAATTCGGTTTTACCAAGTCTAAAAATACCCAAGAAGCCATTTTATCTTTCTACCTTAAGACTATAATTCACATGGATAAAAAAGATGAGGCGGTCGGAATTTTTTACGATTTGTCACGTGCTTTTGATGTCATTAATCATAGATTGTTGTTAGATAAGCTATATTCCTACGGAGTTCGTGGTAGTCCGTGGAGCTGGCTTGCTTCATATTTAAGTGACCGAACTCAATGCGTACGGATACGCGTCAAATGTCTCTGGCCAAATATCTGTTCAAAGTGGAGTGCCCCAGGGAAGTTTGCTTGGCCCTCTGCTTTTTCTAATTTTTATTAATGATTTACCAGCATTATTTTCAAGTCAATCTCAATTAGTTACACTTTTTGCCGATGATACATCAACCTTGATCACTTCAAACAACATTGGGAACCTAAGTAAGGCAGCTAATTTGAGCATTTTAAAATTTGAAAAATGGTGTGCGGATAATGCGCTCATTATGAACAGGAACAAAACAGAAATGTTGATGTTTTCAGCTCAAAACGCAAATCGGGACTGCAGCATACTAGCACGCTGTAATGGTATATCCATCCCACAAAGCGATAAGGCTAAATTCCTGGGTGTCTGGGTCGATGACAATCTTAACTGGGAATCGCACACCAGCTCCCTTCTGAAAACTCTAGCCTCTAGAAACTTTGCTGTAATAAAACTTCGTGATTGTCTTAATATGGAAACCCTATTAACTTATTACTACGCGTGCATAGGATCCATCCTAAGCTACGGAATTATATGTTGGGGAAACGCTTCTTCTTGTGTTCAGGTACTCAGGATGCAAAAGAGAATAGTTAGAACCATATTTCGCGTAAGACCTGATACATCGTGTCGCCCGCTGTTCAGAAAACATAACATACTGACCGTCGTAAGCTTATACATTTACGCGATCGCTTGCCAGGTATTTAAAAATAAGAACATGTTCCAAAAGTGTGGGGATGTAAATAAATATTCAACCAGAAACGCCAACAATCTGTATGTACCAGGTGCTAGACTCGCAAAATCGGCAAAAAGTCCCCTGTGCATGTTGCCTAAGATTTATAACTGCTTACCTGCCGATATTAAAAATGCAGCTTCCCTTAAAATCTTCAAAGTAAAACTTAAAGACTTTCTTGCGCAGAAGTGTTATTATTCAATAAACGAATATTTTGAAGACTAAGTTAGTTATAAGTTCCTTACCTAATTGTTTCTAATTTATTGTATTTTTCTGTGATTTGCTTTTTATATTTATGTGTATTTTTATTAACTATTTTAAACTTTGTGACGTGTGCTTTTATGGCCTAATAAATTGATTTGATTTGAATGGTCATATTTTTATCCACCAAACTTTTCAGACATTTTATTTCGAGCACTCCATCATCACCCAACAATCCTAAAAAGTAAATGTTTAAACATCTAAGCGTTTGTTGGTTATTTAATCTATTTTTTTTTTTGATAATTATGGTACCGTCTGGAGATGCTGGCAAATAATTTCGTTTTTTATCAATATGGAGTCCAGTTTCGATGACTATCATTCCAGTTTCCTCTTGGAACCGCCTTCGCACACTCTCTTCCATAAATGTTCCATAATTGGTGTACCCATTTCCACGAAAAGTTGAATATAATATTTTTTTAATAAGCCCCTTATAGGAAGTCTGGGGCAATCTTTAAAAAAATGTTATTACTTTACAATAAAAAAACGAAATTTAATTTGCACCTCTTAACAACCGTGCCAAAGTTAGAAGCTGTCAGTCGGTTATTTATATATATTTTATACGTTTCGTTCTCAAACTGTCCTACCGTCTTTTGGGCAATTACATTAATTCTATTTTGGATCATTTCATCCCTATTTGTGCCCGAAACATCCTCACCCATAATGTCTTGAAAATTGGTTGAACAAACCTAGGTAAATAAAATTGGTTTTTCCTTGTTTTTATAAAACATAATACTTACATCTAAATCATTTAAAATTTGTGACTTCTCTAACTCTTCTTCAGCCACCGTTAAAGGTGCTTTTGTTGCATTTGGACCATAGTCAACATCTTTTGGAGTATCAACAACTCGGGGTTTATGATGCACAGGGTTGTTTTGTTTCCATTTAATCAAGCTTGCCTTAGTTGAGCATTGAGTACTTAAAAAATTGAGAAAGTGCTCGCCTGGCAAAACACCCATAAATAACTCGTAGAGCTCCATTTGCCATGATGGCCCTTCATTAAATCTAAACATTTTAACTATTATTTAAGAAAACATATGGAGTTAAATTAACTAACCGCATTACAGCCAAAGTTGCGCGCATTTGATAAGACCAACTTTCAGTCAAGTTAATCCTTTTGCCCATGTTAAAGCGGGCCATCACACCCATAAATGATTCCGCAATGTTTTTATTCCTGTTTTGAATAAGCTGTTAAAAACAGCTCTATGTTTTTAACTAATTTTTTGAAGAGCATCTATATTAGGAAAAAAAAATTAAATATTGGGCAACATATTGTGTACCCATCCCTTATATTATTCTAACGGGCGATCCACAAAATTTGACGTCGACTCTGGAAGTGGAGCGTCAAAAATATGACACTGAACAATGTTTTTAAACAAAATGTAAAATTTTACAAATGCATGGCAAGGGTCGACGTCAAATTTTGTGGATCGCACGATACTTACCACTTGTGATTAAGAAAATACCATCTATTTCTAAATCTCGCACTTTTTCATTGGTAATGGTCCCAAACTTATTGCAGTAATCACTTTTGCAAAAGGTGTGGTCTCCAAAAACATGTTTGGGTGCATTTTTAAATGCAGCGGCCAGGTCGCCCACATTTTGTCCCTCATATTGGGACATCCGGGCCAAGCAAAATTTCTGTATGTGCTTGATATTATTGAGTGAAAGGGCATTTGACAAATTTTTTGACTTTAAGGTGGCCTTGGCTGCAAGAAGTTTCTTGCCCACATTTTTTACAGCGTGGTTGCTACACTCGATCTTAGTCACCAGATGACAATAGGGCACTTTACCGCTAGTTTTGATTGAGTGGAAGACGCTTGCATCCCCATCACCCACCAAATATTTATATCTAAAACAAAATAAGTGTATTTTATAGAAAGTATAACGATTTTAGAAAAAGCAATATTCAAATTACCTTAGTCCATACATCTCAACGGATTCACTAAATCCTTGCACAATTATGTCTGTCTCCATTGAAGTGGAAGATCCGGCCCAATTTCTCACACAAAGGTGAGGTCCTGAATTTATCCGACACTTTTTGCACTTTTTATTTCGTACTCCCATATACAATACTTTGTGGGTATGTGCCCCAATAATAACTGCCTAAAAAGACAGGTGAATAGATCAATTAAATATCTAAGTAAACAAAAAATAAGTGACTATTTAGTGAATTTTTAAGCATGGCCATTTGAAAGCCACTACGGGATTGTCGGGATATCGCTTACCTTAAGAGATACACGATTGTTTAAAGTTTGATGTTTATTAAGATTTACTTTGCAAGCTGAATTGTATTATGTCTAACCGTTTTTTGGTTACTTTAAAAAAACTAAAAACTGTTAAGTCAATCATGGAAATACGCAACTTTGCCATATATCTCTAATGTTCAACGAGATCCGTATGATGTCACTAACATTAATAATAAGAAATAAAAATATAAAATGTGCTTTTTTAAAAAAATTAGGACTTACAACTCCGGAAGACGCTTACTCCAGCTCCCATCGGCGTGAACCGTTATATAAGGAATGCCGTCTCTATCAATGTGCCCTAACTTAATGGCTCTTTCTTTTTCAATTGTTGCAGCCCTTTGCATGCTCATTGCT
The DNA here is from genome assembly GCA_963920755.1 of Cartodere bifasciata. Lineage (NCBI taxonomy): Eukaryota > Metazoa > Arthropoda > Insecta > Coleoptera > Latridiidae > Cartodere > Cartodere bifasciata. The sequence goes on from OY987198.1 coordinate 5,420,845, forward strand.
GCTGATTTTTGCCATGTATTCTTTAAAATTAAAATGGTTTAATTTCATTAAAATAGTACAAAATATCTGTAATTTTTTAAATTTACCTGAAATACATCCTTTTCTATGGATTTATAATATTTGAAATTCATGCAGGGAATATGCATCCTACTAATAATCTCCCGTGATGGAGAAAAGGAGCTACCGGCCGCATCAGTGCCCCAAACATATCCGTGATTTATTGAAGATTTTTCTACATTGTCCGTTGTAAAAATTCTTATTTCCCTGCATTTAGGACATCTAAATGTTAGCTTGGATAATAAACCTATGTTTTTATTATTTTCCCCGACGAGGACAAATCTTCTTTCGCATTTCTTAAGGTGCTAGATTTGAAGGTCAAGGCTCCAGTCTAATACATATTGTAAATTTACAATCCTGTTGCCACTGATTCTAATTCCCTTGTCCATGATGTTAAGATCATCACTATTAAAAAAATGAATGCAAAATATCTAGATTATTTTACTCTATGTGAAAAAATATTTTTTCTTCGTATCGTAAAATAATCTAGATATTTTGTAGTAAAAAAAGAGCAAATTTTTAAAATACTAAAATACTTAGAGAGTGGGCTCCAAAATTGCATTAGATAAATTTAAGGTCTGGGGAACTTTTTCGCGCTCGATTGCAGATAAAGAAGAAATGAAATTTATAATAAGTAATCATTTAATCAAGTAAAATGACTAACCTCCAAGAATTATGACGACTGGACACACGAGTTTACACAAATGTAATACATACGTACCAATTTATTTATTTTAATTTAAAAATATTATTATATTACTTACGAGTTACGGTGTAGGATCCAAAACTCCGGTAAAGGAATTTGTAGTTTGGCTCTCTTTGCGCTCCATTACAGATGAAGAAGAACTAAAATTACCAAATCAATTAAAATAAACAAACAACAAATATCCAAAATAAATAAAAGTAGCGATTTTTCTAAAACTGCTAATTTAATTATTTGAAATACTTTTAAATTGGACAACTGCGTAATATTGATGATTTTTTATCGCTTGTGATTGGTACTCGCAGGTTTGTTACGAATACGAATACTTTAAACACATTTTTACTTCTATTCGAATACACTTTTGTTATAAGTATTCGTGTATTCGTAACCATGTTAGGTAGTATTCGTATTTGCATTCGTAAATATTTACGAATACTTGTCCGATGTCGTTTAAGATTATTTAATTCGTGCTTAACAGGTAGCAAAGGTATTCGCGTTCGAATAAAAATAGAAGTATTCGTGTACAACCCTGGGAAAGGAACTCGGTTCAATGTATTTCTGCCAAAACAAAGGCGTAGCTACACTCCTGTGTAAACCAAGTATCTGTACTGGACAAATTACAATTTTTCCTTATTTTAATAAGAATATGTAACTTACCAACTGAAATTTGTAATAAGTTCATCTGATACAGAAAAGACTAAAAGAGTCTATTTTCGGCTTAAATGTAGGTATAATAGTACGTGTTACGCCACTGCCAAGATTGCATTGTGTTGTCACTCATACGCCGGCCGGCAAGGCCAATGCGCCAGCGTTACTTAAAATATGTAGAAAGAGTGAAAGTAAACGAACGGAATAAAATTAAAATTGATCTGGACTCGTCAGTTTAAAAACACCAACGTTCTCTGCTTTGCAAAATACAAACCAGTAGGCATTTGTATTTGGTATTTACATCTTTAAAAAGTGGCTCTCTAGTGAAGTGTTAGTTTGTCTAAAAATCAAAGTGTTTGTGGGGTCAAAGTGTGAGGTTATGTTTGCAGAAATCTTACATTTTTCCTTTGCTGTATTTTCTTGAAAGAAATTTACAAAAATGAGTTTGCATCTTCAGAAACGGTAAAAAAAATGCTTGTGAAATTCCTGAAGTACCTGTCTGTGTAAGTTTTTGTTTATTTCGTTTCTTTCTTTGCCTATTGTTGGAGAGCCAACACCTTGGGTATTGGTTGTTAAGGTTAAAAGTAACTTACTTTTTAGGCCTTTCCCTACTTTTCTCATTCCAAAGGTCTTGCAAGTTTTTACTCTTCGTAGATCTCTTACGAGAGTGGTACGTAAATCTGGATTTTCGCTTTCCCATTTTTACTAAAGCTAAAATATTAACCTTTTAAATAAAGTTTAATATTTATTATACTTTTACTTACCTTGTACAAAATAGGTTTAATTAACTCGGCAAACACAAACACAATAATAACTTAAAAAGGTACTAAATTCTGTTTTACTCAAAAGATTCCTCACGAATTAATTAAAACTGTTTATGTTTGACCTTGGCGTTTGTCATTTTATTTTTTCTAAATATCGGTAATGCAGGGGTCGACAATTTTTATATTTTTTTTAATTTTTTGACATTTTTAAGCATTGCAAGTTCGTTTTATGGACTCAGGGTGTATTTGAATTATAAACATCTATTATGTGGTAAATAATTATTCTACGTAAAATGAAGAACAAGATGATCTATTTTGGGTTCGTAAATCAATCTAAAAGGTGCTGAAAAGAATGACTAAACAGGAGCTAAAAATGGCCAAAAAAAATTTGGTATGTTAGTGCTTTTTGATACATATTTGAAACTACTCACATTGTTTATTGACCTATTTTCTTGCGGGTAAGTACCCTTTTTAAACATAAATGTTCCTTATATTCCCTGAGTCCTTGAAACAGAAAGGGATGTTTTTCCTGAAATTTAGGCAACCAAAGATATGGCCACAGTTTCTATGCGTCTCGACATTCTCCGTCAAAAAAAAATATTTCAGTAGATTAAAATCAAAAAATCAATTAAAAAAACCCAAAATCTTGCTCGTGCAACATGGGTCTTATTTTTAAAGATTACCCCTGTGCCAAAAAGAGTTAACTTCTGCTTTTTACAACTGAGCATGCGTCCTCTGGTATTGGTTCTGAACGGTGTTTTTGTGCCTGATCAGGTCAACACGGAAGACTACTCAGCTGTGTAGGGGTGGTCTTGACCTTTGCTTGAAGGAAAGTACTTGGTGCTCTCTGGATCACTGTTGTAGGGGCTTCCACAGCCCCGTCGATAGAATCGCCTGTTTGAAGATCATCCCGTTGGAGAATATTATGTCCAGTTGTTATCTGACATTTTGTAGTGTTGCCTGAACATTTGGGTATTATTGACCTGGAAGTCGTTAATTACAGGCACGTGGTTGGAATCAAGGTCGGTCCTATACTCGTTATAATTTACTCAGCCTAAAAGAGTGTTTGTCGGTCAACCGTGTCTCTGATATAAAGCAGACGTCGATTTGTTCTACGGCCAGAATTTGCGTGTGGTTGCCATGATCCTCCTTGTGTATTTTGGGCATCCCCTGTATATTGCGGGGTGTGCTCCTCCGCAGTTGCAGCATTTGGCAGGTTTGGTAGCTGGTTTCTGGCATGATATTGTTTTGTGACTTTGGGCACACTTCATGCAACGCGGAATTAGATTGCACATAGCCGAACTATGCCCGAAAGCCTGGCAGTTGTGACATTGAGGTATGCTTGCCCTCCTATAGGGCTCCACGATCACTGTGAGCGGCCCAATCGTCACGGTTCAAGGTCACTAGTACTATAGGTCCTTGTTTGCGATCTTTATTCCTAAGGCGTGTGATTTCAATAGTCCTTATTTGAAGAGTCTGTAGTTCGGTCTTAATGTCCTTGTCTGTATAGTCGGTCGGGATAAATGTTATGACTACCTTAACTGGCCTTCTGCTGGTTATATCATGCGTGTAGTACCTATTAATTGTCCTTCAAGAACACCAGAAGTTTGCTATGCTAAGATTGAAGGCGGGGTACATTTAAGGGCATTTAGGGTAAGTTTAAATATGCAACCGGGTACATTAATTAGGATTATATTCATAATATTTTTCGATGTTTGGGGTCGTTAATTTTTTTCCTTTGGGTGATTGTGGAAGAGTACTATTTGTTTAAATAAACACCGAGGGCGGGGGTTTTTTTTGAGGTAGGGGTAGATGTAGGATGATATGGTGATGTAGGTTCTTTGGAAGTATGGGATTGCCTTGTTTTGTTTGAGAATTGCGTTTCCGAAATGACCGACATGGAGCCATCATCGTCAAAGTCGGATAAATGGGAAAATGTAGTAGGGACATTATATTACAGGGAGCACACTCATTTCCTCACCTGCTCTTATGGCTACATGTTGGGCTGTTGCGAAGGCTGCCTGCAGTGCATCTCTGTCTAGCTGGGTCAGGATTTGAAATTTGGTGATGCCGGACCGAATACGAAATTTGTGAGACTTATGGGTGCCCTTCACGCAGCTTCTTGCTGGCTTCTAGAAGCTAGCTTCTTCGCTGCTACTGGAGGATTCAAATGTTTTAGTTATGCGCGCGCACAGGAAGTTAAAAGAAATCAAACCGTGCTTGATTTATTTTAACTTCTTCTGCGCGCGCATACTTAAAACATTTGAACCCTCCAATAGCAGCGAAGAAGCTATCTTCTAGAAGTTAGCAAGAAGCTACGTGAAAGTAGTGATGTCCAAAATACATCGATGGTTTTAAAACATCGATGGTTTAGGTTAAAAACATCGATGTTTTTACATCGATGTTTGATCATCGATGTTTTTAGGTTATCGATGTTTTTATTAAAAAACATCGAGGTTTCCAAACAAAATGGAAACATTAACATAAGCAATTTCTTAACAATTATTCTAGATTAACAAAATAGAAAAATTTCTTAACAATAATTAATAGACTTTTGACTCGTTACTAGATAAGTAGATAAATAGGAAAATAGTATTTTATTTTACAGTCTTTATTTCTAGGAACATTTTTGTTTACTTTTATTAAATACTAAACAGCCTTCCATACACATACAGGTAACACGTAAAATATAAATCACAATATTAATATTTGGTTAGTTAACATTAATAGGTACTCTTATTTAAAAATATGTGTCTAAGTGACTGACTAAATAAAAAAAAACTAAACTAAATTAAAAAAAATACAAAAATGGTGAAAAATTTTGCTGCTTATTCTAGTTCCCAATATTTTTTGTCAATATTCTGGAGGAAAATCAGCTTGCAGAGTCTGTCTCCCTTCAAGCGATTTCGCCTATCAATGACCGTCTGTCCAGCTTTTGAAAACAGACGTTCGCTTGGTACAGAGGTGGCAGGGATGCATAGATATTTTTTTGCAATCTCATATAATTGGGGGTAAACGTCCCGGAGTTTTTCCCATATTTTTAATGGGTTTGTATTGCCATCGTGTACTGCAGTGGCACTTCGCAGATACATCTGCAATTCAGTATTTTCATTTTCCTGATTCGTAGAGGCAAATTTCTCAGCCTAAAAAAAAGAAAAAAATATATATTTACCGCTATCTAATAATAATTAGACTATTGAATTTGTTCAAAAAAATTTACCAGTTTTTTTGCCATGATCTATTGTTTTTAAGATCAATTCTAAAAACTTACCATTAACAGTTTCTGTTTCTCCCACAAGGTGTTTGCTTGTTTATTCGGTTTATTTGCATCTATAAACAAGTTAATGTAATAAATTAACATAAATAAACATAAAAACAAACCTGTTATTTGTTGTTCTGCATTTTCTCTTTCCTGTGCTTGTGCTCTTTTATTTTTATTCAACAAATCGGATATTATAGAGGATGCTCTAGCGCATGCCAACGGATCTCTAAAGAAGATTTTTTTAAATCTTGGATCAAGTATTGTAGAAATTGCTAGTGAATGCACTTTTTCAATATGTTCAAATCTTATGTGACACTGATTTAATAAAATATCTTTAAACGACAAGGCCACTTCATCATCCTCACTGACTGTCGCATTTTTTAATTCATCCTCTAAATTATATACCATTGGTATTACCATGCTGCTAGTGACGTATAGGTCCCCACATAACTCTCTTGTCGCACATTCAATTGGCTTTAAAAGTGTCATAATGTCTGTTAATACTAGTATATTTCGGGCGGAGATCATTTCTGGGGCAGTTGGCAGACGATTGGTGACAATATTTACTTGCTCACGTAATTCAATAAACCGCTTTAACATATAAAATGTAGAATTCCAGCGTGTTGGAACGCTCTGAATTAATTTTAAACTTGTAAACTCTCGAAGGGCATCGCTGGCCAGAACGCTTCTTTTAAAGAAAGTTACAATTTCCTTAACTTGATCCAACATTTTTTTAATCGACTCTTTGGTTTTTAACACAGCGGCACTGTCTTTATTTTGACCGTCTGTTTTTGGCTCAAAAGATTTTTCGACGACCAAGTTAAGCGTATGGGCAAAGCATGGAAGATGTCTATTTTTGCCGAATCCCAAATCTGTAAAAAGTAACAATTTCAAAATTATTAACAGTTTATTTAATTGACATTACCAAAGTTAATTCGTGTTAAATAGAAAAAGTTAAAAAATTTTTTTTTAGAAAACATGCCCTAACCGGTCCAAATTAAAATAAATTAAATATTTACCTATAGCGTTAACAATGTTGGCACCGTTGTCTGTTACCACCACTGTAACTTTTTCTGTATCTATATTCCAAATTTGGCAAATTTCCAGTAATTTTGTTTTTAAGTTTTCTGCCGTATGGCGGTTATTTAATGGATAGGCTCCCAAGCTTATTGATTTCAAATCACTGTCTTTTTCATAATGGGATGTTACACCTAAGTAACTTATCAGTGTCATTTGTTCGCTCCACACATCTGTAGTTAAGCATAAATTACTTAAGGTGTCAATTTCTTTTTTAAATCTGTCGGACAATATATCATATTTATTGTCAACAGTAGATAGATAATGGCACATTGCCTGTTTTAAACCCATTTGATTAACATGGTACATCCGGTGTAAAAATTTGACCTTGAAATCGCCTGAGTGCGCATGCCCGGAGGCGTGTCCACGCCTCCCAAGTCAGGTAATTGGTTGAAAACCTAACCTCAAAGCCCCTCCCCCCAGCGGCAATCTTGAAAGCCCCCTCCCCCAAGGCCCTCATTGGATATTGAAATTTTAATGGCGTCCTGATAAGAGTGTAATTATCCAATGAGAGGGAGCACCTAGCCGCCGCCCTCCGATATTGACATTTTAATGGCGTCCTGATAAGAGTGTAATTATCCAATAAGAAGCTAGGCCTCGCCCCCCAAGCTTGCTTAGCCAATAAAGCAGCACACCGGCGAGCCATTTAAAATGCCATCACCCGCCGTTCAAAATGCAATGTCAAGTATCAGATTGTAGCTTAGAATTACTGGTGCCATCTAGCGTTGTGGGGAAACACTATATTGACACTAGCGCTCTCTGTTAGAAAGGTTACAAACTAAAAATCCAGCGACAGATTTCTGTAATATGTAGGTGTAGGTATCATTCTCTCGGCTAATATAAAGAGCGGGAAATTTAAAAGTTTGTATATGTTTTTAAAATTTGAAATTAGAAATAGCGGCAACAACAACTCAGAGTTAACTATGTATAGTATGGTGTGAGAGATGCGCAGCGCACCTTGGATCTGCGTGTAAATCTATGAATAATATCATGCAAGTTGGATTTAAAGTTTTGTGTTGAATCCTACATTTTAGAATTATTAAAACAGCGAGAGAGTGTGTGTGTTGAACATGGCTACTAATACTATTACTTGTGGAGCACAGCAGCAGCAGTGTTATTGTAAATTACTGCGAGAGTCAGTACAAGAGAGCAGGGATATTTTTTATGATATGGCATGGCCAGCACATCAACCTGAAGAGAATCCATTCGAAGATGTAGAAGAAGAAGAAGAAGAAGAAGAAGAAGAAGAAAAAGAAGAAGAAGTTGAAGGATATAAAACATGGCGGGAAAAGTATTTAAAAGCTGGTGACTTATGTGGGAGGTATCTAACTGGTGCAATTACATTAGAAATGTTGTATGCCCATCTGTATTCCATGGGAATTAATGGTCTACCGCAAGAAGATTACATACCAAACTACATATGCCTCAAATATAAAGAACAAGAAGAATAAGATCGAATGAGGTAGAAGAACAACAACAAAAAGATTTGCGTTCCATATTTCAAATATTCAAAATATGTGTTGAAGTTTTTAAATAAAATAAAGTTATTGCATAAAAATTTGTTATTATTTATTTCTTATTATTAATATACAATAAAACAACTTATAGTAAAAAATAAAACATACCATAATGAATATAATTAGAGTAAACACATGTCTAAATAAAAAAACAAGAAATTGAGTCCATTTTATACCATAGCAAATTAATATGATTGTCTTTTTTTACGTTTGCTGTGGTATAAAATGGACTCAAACACATTATTTTTAGTTAGACCAAACACATTTATAGAAATTGTAGGATTTAAACGTTCAAATTTAGGTAAATCAGATATTTTAACCGGCATTTCAATACCTTGCAATTTAAAAATAGCATACGGATCCTGGGGATAGGAGGCTGTGTCTTGTGGTCTTGTGGCGGATGGGTAGAAGTGAGCTAATAGGCACCATATGTTTGGATTTTTCTCAGGGCTGAGGCAATGGTTTGTAGGCTGCAGCTGCCATCGGCGAAAATTTATTTATGGAAACCAATAAATGTTGCGTACGTAAATATGCCCATCCAGAGCCCCGTTCAGAAAATTCTTCCATCTAGAAGGGAAAAATACACACAAAATTAGTTATGTAAATTAACTTAATAAATTAGAAATAGAAAGAATAAGAAGAAAAACAAAACTTACGTTATTTATTATATAGTCATATAATGCCAATAGCACATCGTTGATATGGGCAGCGTCCAAAATAATCTTGTTGGGTGTGTTGAAGTATTTATAGTCCACTTCTTCGCTTATGGGCAAGATAAATTTGCAGCATAATGTTAGATTTATTTTGATGTTATAATGCTGTTTTAAAATGTTGCCCAGCCTCCGACGTAATGTTGCGGTAGCACCCATAAGAAAATCTCTAGGAAATTTATGTCCCAAATTGACAATCACACCAGTTCTTATTCGCCCATTAAAGGCGTTAGCCATCTCGATCCAAACACATTTTGATGGGTCTTCCGCTTGCGATGTTGAAGTGCCAGCACCATGTTGCTGTTCTTGCTGCTGTTGTTGTGTACGTTGCAGTGTTGCAATTGTTGAGTTTAAGATTTTTAAATGTGACAACACAGATTGAAAATGTTTTTTTTCACTTAAACCCACATTTGGATGTCGCAGCCGTTTGGAGATGAGTCGGATACTCTGTAAATTTCGTTTTTTTACAATGGAACGTTCCATTGGAGTTTTGCTTAGATAAAGCATCTCTTCCGTTAATCGAATTATATCCATTATGTAACTAAAACAAAAAAAATCTTATACAGGGTGTTTCCGAAAGTATGTTCAATAATGTCACACAAAACAAATAAAAATAAAGCTTCATTCACAATGAAAATTAGCTTGCATGCGGTAAGAAGTAAGGTAGCTTGTAAGAGCTTGAAATATGTATTTGGAATATACCATTCACAATCCAATTTTCATTGTGAATCCCACTTTAAGGAGAAATCTTCTATAAATATTTTTCATGAAATGAAATGGAAAAAAAACATAATAAAACAATAATTAAAAAAATCAACTTACCTATTTTAGAATATATGTTGTTTATTGTAGAAATTATGCGTGTTTGATTTCAAACAGATTGGATGCAAAGCTGCTTCCGCCAAGTTTCTTCTTGCCGTGGTATTGAAGCACTAATTGAGCCTGAGTAATGTCAGCGATTTTGGATTCTGACATTAACATTCGTTTAGGTAGAAACACTCTACCTGCCTCCAACTGGACTACAGTACAAGGACCAAATTTCGTTTTAACGTTAAAAATATTATAAATTTGATATGAGGTGTTAATATCCAAGGTATGGGCTTGTATGATGTCACTATTTTCACCACCTGCACGCGTGCCCCCTTGAAGACCGACAAGATTGATCTCCTGCAACACTGTGTTAACTAATGAATTGGCCGACATTGTACTTGCGATTTATTGTAAAACTTCAATAACAATATTGAAACGCGATCAAATTTATTATTATGAGTGCAAATCTTGACGTTGCAATGCAGACTGTAGTGTGCTAAAAAAATAAGTTATAAATTGTGTATTTCACCATACTGTTATCAGTGTACATGTAGCTGTGGTAAGCGACATCCGTTGTGGTTAACCTTATCACCCGTCGCACCTTATTATTTACCATACAGCATGTTTGTTTGTTTGATAATAATTGTACCTATACTGGATTTGGTAGGAGCAGAAGGGAGAGTGCAAAATATTGAAGATGCAGCCATTTATTTAAAGAGATTTGGATATTTTCCCGAACTACTACTAAATCAATCGAATGAATTGATAAACCTTGAGTTGAAAAATGAAAGCATACGGATAGCCATAGCTTCTTTTCAAGAAAAACATGATTTGCTTCCTTCAAGTGGAATATTAAATGAAAAAACATTGGCAAAAATGAATGAGAAAAGATGCGGAAATTTGGATTATTATGCTTTTAATTATGTCAAATGGGCATCAACGAATTTAACATGGTCATTTCTATCAAATAACCAAAATATTTTAGATGATGTGAGGTCTGCTTTTAATGTATGGTCATCAGTAAGCAATTTAAATTTTACCCAAGTCTACTACAATGCAAATATTTCAATATCATTTAAAAAACGATCGCATGCAAATTGTCAATCTTTTGATGGTCCGGGACACGTATTAGCCCATTCCGAATTCCCAATGAAAAATACATTTCAAATAACTGTGCACATGGATGAAGAAGAGAATTGGCATTATGGACACACGAAAAATGATATGCATCCATCTCAAGTTAATTTTTTCACGGTACTAGTACATGAGATTGGACATGCCTTGGGGTTTATGCATAGCTCTGAGTCAAACGCTATAATGGGCCCATTCTTCAGAACTCCAGACCTAACAAATTTCTCCTTGAGTGATGATGATAAATATGCAGTATGGCGTCTTTATGGTAAAAGGGGTGAGCAGCCTCCCCCTACTGAAACACCTCCAATTGCTGAACCAAACTATCCAGTACAAACAGCTTTGATTACGACATCAACAACAACAACAAGCACAATTAGGCCTATACTTCGGACTCCGCCGCCGCCGCCGCCACCGCATTCTGTTGGGGAAAAACCCATTGATTTATGCTTAATAAATAGACCTGATGTGGTGCTTGTAATAAAAAATACATTGTACATTTTATATGGAAAATGGGTATACAAGGTGGATCTTCAAAAGAAGCCTCTCAAATATAAATACTTAATTATTACCGATTGGCTTCCATTTTTACCTGTAGATTTCAGAAGAGTATCCCATGCATATCAACGGCCTAATAATGATATTGTTTTATTTGTGCAAAAAAGAGTATACATTCTAAATTATCCAGGATTCACATTAAAATCTAATAAACCCCAATTTGACATTGGAATTACACATAATAAACATATAAGAGCCATATTCAATTCATACACCGGAAAGACATACATCTTTCATGGTAATAATATATTTAGCAATTTTGATGAATGCATGTTTAAAACTACATCCGTCAGTGTAATGAATTATGAATTTCCTGGAATACCTGCAATCGGACTTCGAACAGCTTTTCGCTTTATCAATGGGAAATTATATTTCATAGATACTAGAGATCATTACTATGAATTCAATGAGTTTACAAATACGCTGGAACGAACAAAGGTATTCAATATGACAGTGCTTGGAATCGAATGTGTCAGTGAAAATATGTATAGCCAACTTCGGGGACTTTTATCTAAAATCATTAATATGCAAACGCAAATGGATAGCTTGCAACGTCAAGAATTGACAATGGAGGAGGATGGGGATGGGGATCAGTATGAATGGGATAAATAAAAGAAACAAATAAATTGTATTTTATTTTTGTTTTTATTAAAATATATTATTGATCAATAAAAACATTTTATTTCTATTTTTTTATTCATTAATAGACAAGTTTGCACATTTATATACTAGTAAATTATAGGATAGCCTTCTTGTTTCATATTCCGAAATCAGTTTTTTCAATTCGTTAATTCTTCGAATGTGTATATTCAAGCGGCGGCCCTGCTGTTCTTGTACTTTTCGTTGCCATTTACCATAATCAACTTTATTACGTATTGAGCCCACCATATTAAATGAGTGCCGTAACAATTCCACTTAGGGGAGTAAATTCAAAAATGCTGTCGTGTACAATTAAACAGTAAGCTTTTGTGTTGTCGGGGAATATTTCAGAACTTTCAAACTCGATTTTTACATCGACCGTTGACGATTTTATAGCTTCGTTTTGCCGGGAGCAATCAATCACAAAAACACAGCGGGTCTTGAAGGCGTCATAATCCAGTAATGGGGCGCTATGTGTTTCACCAAAAAAGCTTTTTCGGAATGTGGTGTACATGTGATAGGCCTCTGTGTATTTATTATTATTAAAGTCCAAACGTAATGACTCGTAGGGATAGCATATACTGTTTAGATACACCTTCAAATCAATTATATTCAAATTGTCAAAATATGACACATCTTTTGTAGCAATATCTTTGCGATCAGTTTGAAAAGCAATAATAACATAGCGGGGCCGTTCTAAATTAGTCGAAGTTTTAACATTCCATACTTCTTTGCTTGTTTTACGTACGCTGGGCAGTTCTAGCAGCTGCCATTGTCTAAACGGCATCAAAACAGTTCGATTTTGGTTTATTCCATCCAAAAGACGTAATTTCCATTCATCATTAGGCTGGACATGCTTTACTTTAAGTTCAATATTTGTTAGATTTATTGAAGATGTTTTTGTACCAGTCGATGTATAACAATTGGCATCTGTACGGGCACGTACCAATCTTAATTTATGTTTTCCGCTAACAATCTTTGTATAGTCGTTGAAGAAGCCCAATAAATAACTTAGTGGGATACGTAGAGAAAAATATTTCTTATTTGATGATAGAGTGGGCGGTGTAGGTACATTACTTTTATAATTCCAACCGGCAATTTGCAAAGCTCGGCTCTCTTCATCGTTGAGTAGTAAAAATGATTTTAGGGCCAGTGTCGTACCCGGATCTCGAACTCTGTCAATTTCCTTGCCATTCAATTCATAGCTGATTAATTCGAATAGGTAGGCGCCAAAATTTGATGATAAAGTACACTCGCCAGTGCTGCCCTCCACATTGTTTACATTGAATTCACCTTCGATTAATAGAGCGCTATCATGGAAGGAGATCCACACGTCTTGTTGATTCAGTACAATTTCAATTTCATCCGAGAGATTATAAGACTTTGTATATGTGTAATATGAATGAAGTTCTTCGTTAACAATGGAATCATCGAAGCGAGGGCTTTGAAATAATTCTAACTTTTCCGACATTGTATCCCAAAGACTTTAAAAATTGTATATTTAACTTTGTTAAAGCCGGTATTGTGGATGTTTGCTTTTTGATCGCTTTGTTATTATTATAATAATTAGTCTGCGGTGTAGATGATGTCCACGATGACTGACCATTTCCGATTAGTAGCGGCATATTTATAAGGGTTTCAGTTCCAAACGTACAATAATTTCTTCACCTCGAAAATTTATAGGTTTTGCGTTCTGATCGAGAATATTCACAGAGATTTTATCAATTAGAAAGGTGTTTATAGGTAAAAATATCAGATTTTTCGGCTCGAGAATGATGAGATAACCTGGATCGGCTACTGGTGTGAATTCTCTCAGCGTATGCGAATGATGGTCACCATAATATGCTCCACTAATAATATTCGATTCAATTCGTATACTTAGCACTTTTACAATGTCCACTGGCATGTCTGATTGATGCAGTGTATTCGATTTATATATACTTGGAGAGAATCCCAAAAGACGGCCAATTGTGCCCGTCTTTGAAAAGTCTACATTATAGATGCATTTTAATTCAGATTGAAGCGTGTTATTATTTGATCGCAATGTAATTGCATTTGCATGTTGTTGCTGTGATGACGCATCTTTATTATTTGGTTTTAATGCGGTTTGTAGGTACCTTTCAATATCTTCAATGTCATAGCTACCCACGGGTATTTCTACGAGCATTTCTTTCCCGTCGCTAGACTGATAGTAAAATTTATTGTTGTCTTTTTCAATATTTGGAATGCTATTGTATACGGTGAAACCGGTCAATGCTAGCCCATATTGTTTACTCTTGTCCAGTTCAATAGGAGGGTAAAAGTTTGATTCTAATGTGCTAGTGCGTCCTTTCAATGTAAAAGTTAGAGACATGTTTTTTTTTCACTTAAAAATTTCAAACATAAATGTCCACAAATCACTGTATTGAATTCTTGTTCCCGATCGTGGTTGTATCGAATGTCTTGATAGCTTTTCTTGAAATAAGCTAAAAGTTCTGGAGGCGGCTTTAAATAGCCAAATGAATCATAATAGTGTACAATTTTATTTGTACACTTCCATGCGACCCAATGGGTGCCCGGCCCAGAACTTGTGTCCAAATTACAAATAGCTCTCTCATTCTGTAATGGGCCTCTTGCAGGCAAACGGTCAAGCATAAATACACCTCGAAAATGTGGAATCTTTAATTTTCTAGCATATTTTAGCAACTCAGTGTTGGACAATGCGTGATTTGGTATTAAAACGAAATTTTTTTTTTTCTGCAGCCTCCCCCTTGTACTTGTCTACCTTTCAGATAAAGCCCAAATCCTTTTTTATATGGTTTTATGTACATTCCATTGCCTACAGATTTGGCTTCCATCGCTTGATTGTGACGTTGTAGTTCACGCATTTCATCCTGCTTGGCCCTAATGTCTTTGGCTGTTTTAATAGCGGTAAACGCAGTGCCTGCAAGCGATCCCAATGCGGCAATTATAGGTATTAGTGGAAGAAATCCACCGGTTTTAGGTAAAGCTATAACTCTTGGCATGCGAATCTTATTTTTTCCACCAGCTTCTTTTACAGCCACTTTGGCAGCGTTTAACAAGTTATCCATATTAGTTTTCAAATCTACATTTTTATTAAGATGCTTTTTAACTTTTTTCAATACAGCACCATTAAATGATGAGCGCTTTTGTGTCTTTCTGCTGCTCATGCCCATGCCTAATTTTCGTTTGGCTTTCATTGTGTTGGTTATGAACCAAGCTGAGGCTTTTTCACCGAATTTAGCGTCTTTTGATTTAACGCGATCCCAAGCGGCGTATTCTAGTTGTTTATCGGCTTTGTGGCGCTCGTTTAAGTCTGATGTGGTTGCGTATGCGATATCGTGCTCTTTACAAGCGCTATCCAAAGGATTAATGCCGGGATCTCCACGCTGCAATCTCTTGTGTAGCTTTGTACCAGGACCACCTATGTGTAAATTATTTTATTAATACTTGTGGCAATGTGTCGGCGTATTTTTTTTTTTTTTTACTTACAATACTGATAAGAAGGCAAATGTAGCTCGATTGGAAGCTTATCAATTATTTTGTTTAATACACCTTCACCTTTAAAGTGTAACATTTGACTAAATTTCCATAATGCGATGCTTTTGTATTTATAGCATATGGGAAAAAATACACAAATTTTTCATTTTAATTCTTTATTAAAAGCTGAACTTCAAAGTACATAATAAGAATAATAAAATGCTTATAGGTAAATTAATTATTGATGCAGAGTTGCCCGTATAAAAGTATTCAGTATCATAGGTTGAACGATTATTGAAAATAAATTTCACTTTATACATATCCCATT
The DNA here is from genome assembly GCA_963920755.1 of Cartodere bifasciata. Taxonomy (NCBI): domain Eukaryota; kingdom Metazoa; phylum Arthropoda; class Insecta; order Coleoptera; family Latridiidae; genus Cartodere; species Cartodere bifasciata. The sequence continues at coordinate 5,436,529 of OY987198.1, forward strand.
TGGAGACGTTGCCAATTTGCCATACAGCCAAGTTTCCAGTGTTCACTACATTATACGTGAGCCGTTGCCATGTTGAGGGCCAAGAACAATTTTCTTGTGGGCAGACAAATGCTTCAGTAGTGCCGGAAGGATAGTTTACATATAAAGTATCATTATAGACATGTGATAGAACTATAAGGCTGGATACGCTGCTTAGTAGTAGTTTAATCATATTCTTTGGATGATGCAACCAGGACACTTTTCGATTGTGGGGGCTGGACCGTCTATGTGATCACAATGTGTAGGTAAATTATGATGTTTATAGCACGGTAGTTTGACTTGTAATTGCTCATTTTTTCGATAACTGTCTGGTAAATACTCCCATACTTTTAACAAATCGAATCGATTAGCGCGCATGATTAAATATTGTAGCGGGAAATATTTCAAATCATCCACATGAAATTCGCTGAGCGGTTGATGTAAACAGCCATGTAAATAAATTAACAAGTTTATTTTGTCCATGTCAGAGGCTGACGTTGTCGACTGCATGCTGCGTGGGCGGGCTTCTGCACAATACTGATTTTTTTTTCCTATTCATTTACCCGTAAATTTGCTTCATAATCTCAAAGTCAGTTTGAATTTTTAATTCATTGAATAGCATCAACTCCTTCAAGCACAAAATTTTATTGGAAAACTTTATGGTGCAGATCATGCTATTTAAATTTTCAATAATGTCATAATGTGAATTGACCAGCGCACCAGAGAGCATGTTATTGTAAAAGTGCTTGAATGACATGTTTTCAAGCATTTCCGCTCGATAATTAATGACATCCTTCAAGCGAAACAGTGTCATCATAGACTCTTCGTCCAGAATTATGTCTTTTCCATCTTTGTCATTCACCATAGCAGGATTATAACTAATTTGAATTAATTTGATGTTTCTAAAGTTGAAACTTTGAATGATACATTCTTGACTCATGTTTGGTGTTATGTCATCGCGCTCACTGCCGCCCTTAAAGTAGTCCTCCACTTCATTTTGTCTATGCACAATATTATACCATTCATCTAGGCTAATGGATATGTACTCATTTTCATCGTGAATAATTATGCTGGTATCAAAATTTCGTGCAATGCTCAGACCAATCGAAATTTGTTTTGTAGCACCTTTATTTAGAGCATATGTTGTAGATGTAAGTAAATACTTTTCCTTAACCAAACTTTTGTGATATTTATCAAGCCAATCGTCGATGCCACTCATGTTTGTATTCTGTAGCGTTGCTTCTTTCAAACTAATTAGAGGGGCCGGGGGAATCAATAATATATATTGCGCTTAAACTGACAGACTACGACGACGACACTGCGCATGTCACACTATATCAGATTTTTTAATCCACGAATTTTTCGAATTATCAAATCCTAGCCATTTAACAAGTAATTTACTGCCTTTTTTCCTGACTACTTTTTCAATAAGATAGACATCTGAATGCTTAGTCGGTTGGATTTCTTCCTCGTAAAAGCCCCCTTGAATGGGTTGCTTACTGCGATCCTCTAAATAGTACATTACAGGCGTAGAGTGTTTAATTCGCACAATTTTAAATAGTTCTGTAGTCCAATTAGGAGTGTATCCTTTAGCAAAAATATGTTTCATTTTGCTTATACGAACCCATTGACCGACTTTATACTTGCCCTCAGTGTAAATTTTCATATTTGAATAAATCGATGATAGAATGGATGCCTCATTTTTCTCACTAACATTAATAGGTTTCATATGAATTGTTCTATGTACTGTATTATTATAGTCAGTCACAATACCATCAATTAAATCGATCCATTTAGGTGTACCCACAAAATTCATTTGTTTATAAAGACGTCCCTTAATAGTGCGAATTACTCTTTCAACGATTGCAGCCTTTTTTGTGCCAAATGTACAGTAATGGTTTATACCATATTTTTTCATTAGAGTTGAAAACTTTGCATTGAAAAATTCCTTTCCTTGATCAGACTGTATATTTGCAGGTGCATGTTGTGGTGTACTTGATAAGATATTTCCCATTGCTTCCGTCACACTTTCACCGGTTTTATTTTTAAGTGGTCTTGTCCAAACGTATTTTGAAAAACAATTAATTACTACAAGCAAATATTTATAATTTTTATTTTGCGCTGCAAGATCTTGAAATTCTGCTAGATCAATTTGCCACAGATCGTGCAAGCCTTTTATGACTGTTCTACGATGTTTATAGTTTTTTCTAGCCGGTTTATGTATTTCATTCACAACTTGTAGCTTAATGGACATAATGCTGTTGCTGTTGCTGTTCTTGCTTGTTAGTTGTTGTTGCTGATCCAGGTGTTTTATAGTTATATTTTATATATGATGCATCTTCTGGAGATTTTTGAGACTTGGTTGGTTGTTGTGGTACAGGCTTGGTCGATGCTGGTGATGTAGCTTTCACTAAAGTTTGTTCCCAAGGGCCGTATTGAGCATTCTGGTCAATGACAGTGCTTTTATTTTTATTATTATTTTCAATAACATCAATACGTTTTGTAAGACGTGCTAATCTGGCTTTGAAAGTTTCATCTAGTAGTTCTAAACGATTATTGATAGCCATTTGATCAAATTTTAATATGTGATTGCCCATATTTCTTTGAAGCTCGCTAACTTTTGCAGACATCTCATTAGCTTTGGCATTTTGCTCATTCATTGATTGAATTATTTGCTTTGTTGAATTGTTTTGAATGCCGGCTGATTGATTGAGTATTTCGTAAATGCGGTCAATGTAGGCTTTTGTTGCAGCATCGTTCGGTAGAGTGGGTTCCTTAACATTGCTCAACTTTAAGTTTTCAAAATCATGACTACCGTCTGCAGTGTGGGGCCGTATTAGTTTATAATTGGAAGCACTAGTTTGTGCTACAATAGTATTATTTATGGCCTGACCAAATTTGTTAATGCTCATGTTGACTTCTTGCCAATGCAAAGACACTCAATATACTAATACAAATCACACAAGTTCAATCTATTATATTGGCTTCATGTAACTCTTCCAAAATTGATATTATTTCGTTTTGATGGGAATTTTTAGGGGCGGTGCCCCCTGATGTGGCCTCCTGAGATGCAATCAATAATCTTAATCGATCCACTAGCTCATTATACTCATTAAAATAGACATATTCTACAGGCCTATCATTGTAGATATTTTCCATGTTCAGAGGCTGCGGCGGCGGCGGCAGCATACCTCTTCCTGAAAAAGTGGATGATCTAGGCCGTTGCTGGGGATTCAGTGGTGTGCTTTGCTGTCGACGACGATTTCCTACAGGAGTATAATAGACTTGAGATGCTGATGGAGATAAAATTGATCTATAGTGTGTTCTCATAATAGGTCTTATTGGTGTTATAGGTGTTTCCTCGTCATCATAATCATCGTCCTCATCCTTCTCGCTCGTCTCGCTCGATTTAAGTAATGGTTTTACATACTTTTTATATTTTTTAGATTTTAAACCTTGAATTTGTAGTTTTGGGTTGTACTGTCGGTGGGCTGCATTGCTCAACTTTAAAATTTCCCTATAATTTTTAAGGTCTTCAAATGAAATCATCTCATTGTTGGGATTTTTCATAAATATCAATTCAAAGAGGCCATTGGACGCTTTAAATGGCTTATTTTTTACAAATATGATATTGTTCTCATTTTGTAAATTTACTTCTGCATCGCCAATGTAGAATGTGTTATCTTCAATGCGAATGCCTAATTTTGATTTATCTATTTCATTTTCGTTTTCAAAGAATTGTGATAGATAATATTTTGGTATAGCTGGGAATTGCGTTAGATAATCATCTACAGCTTTTGGATCCATCGAGCGATATTCTTCACGCATTTTATCGATTTGACTCTTTTCCATAGTTTCATCCCCATCTATTTCGACATCCCCATCATCATCATCGTCACCATAGTCCTTTTCCCCCCTATTTTGATTGTCATCTTCAGTAGGCGAATATTGAGCTATGATATTTGTATGCAGAAATTCAGGTCCAAATATTTTATGTTTCCTTCTCTTTTGCGGTGATCCCTGCATTTCGCTTTTTATCTGTGCTGGACTACTGCGTCTTTTCTCTATTTTAACAGGTGTCCATGATGATGCTGATGATGGCTGCTCCGACTTGACATTTACAGTATTGGCGGCAATAGCAGCCGTTCGTTGTTCAATATTCTTCAATGGTAACATTATAGGATCGAATATTTTACGTATTGTTTCATCATTGTCGGACATTCTTAATTTAAGAGCCTGATACTTTTTTCTAATGTTTCTCGATGCATTTATAATTTTTCGTTTTATGTTGGGATGCTGTGTGGCCATGATGATTATGTGCGCTGAATCCTAAACCTTATTTCAGGCTTATTTTGAATTTCAAAAAATAAGCAAAGCTTATTTCAATCTTATTTCAACAATAAGAAAGCTTATTTCAAGCTTATTTTTAAATAAGCAAGCTTATTTCAAGCTTATTTTTAAATAGGTAAGCTTATTTCAAGCTTATTTTTAAATAAGCAAGCTTATTTCAAGCTTATTTTTAAATAGGCAAGCTTATTTCAAGCTTATTTTTAAATAGGCAAGCTTATTTCGAGCTTATTTTAAAAATAGGTATGCTTATTTTAATAAGAGCTTATAGGCCTTTCTAGTGTTATATGTGAATGAGAATTTATTCAGATGCACTTATATTTATATATTTATCAAATCCCATGCGATATCTCCCCTTGTCCAGATCGCAGTCTTTTACAATTACTAGAAACCCAAATTTATTATTATTCCAACAGTGTGAACAAATTTCTTTGAATTTTTTAAAGTCCATGTCAGTGTTGACATGGTCATTGTAGACATGATGTAAATTTAAGTCGTCCTGTTTAAATAACACTAACATTGAACAGTTATCACGTATTAATTGCTTTGGTACTCTGCTATAAGTCTGTATGAGATAGAAACAGTCAATTTGCTTATGCCGGCCCATACAAAAGTATGCTCTTATTTTATCCTGCTTGTCACATGATACATCATCGAAAATAAATATAGAATTGGGTAGAGCACCATTTGGATCTTGAATCTCGTTGCTTTCTTCAAAAGTGTATAAGTTTATCTCGGGCACGCGTTTGATTACCTCATCTAAAAACTTGTATTTTTGCTGGTAATATGACTTTGAATACACGTAAATATTTTGAAATTTTAAACCGTTTGGTGAAATAAGCAGACTAAGTATTACATTCGTTTTTCCCGAGCCAGATGGGCCACAAATAATTGCCCTAATATCGTTTGGTAGTAGCTGACCATGTTTACTATCGGTGTGTTTTATATTAAAATCTAAATTCTCGATGGGCAGAGCACAACTTTGTTCTTTAACCTCCATGATGAAACAGAGTATTGGAATATAAACTTTGTTTTTAAATACTATATAAGACTGATCAGGGTCCAAGGTGCGCTGCGCATCTCTCACACCATACTATACATAGTTAACTCTGAGTTGTTGTTGCCGCTATTTCTAATTTCAAATTTTAAAAAAACACATACAAACTTTTAAATTTCCCGCTCTTTATATTAGCCGAGAGAATGATACCTACACCTACATATTACAGAAATCTGTCGCTGGATTTTTAGTTTGTAACCTTTCTAACAGAGAGCGCTAGTGTCAATATAGTGTTTCCCCACAACGCTAGATGGCACCAGTAATTCTAAGCTACAATCTGATACTTGACATTGCATTTTGAACGGCGGGTGATGGCATTTTAAATGGCTCGCCGGTGTGCTGCTTTATTGGCTAAGCAAGCTTGGGGGGCGAGGCCTAGCTTCTTATTGGATAATTACACTCTTATCAGGACGCCATTAAAATGTCAATATCGGAGGGCGGCGGCTAGGTGCTCCCTCTCATTGGATAATTACACTCTTATCAGGACGCCATTAAAATTTCAATATCCAATGAGGGTCTTGGGGGAGGGGGCTTTCAAGATTGCCGCTGGGGGGAGGGGCTTTGAGGTTAGGTTTTCAACCAATTACCTGACTTGGGAGGCGTGGACACGCCTCCGGGCATGCGCACTCAGGCGATTTCAAGGTCAAATTTTTACACCGGATGTACCATGTTAATCAAATGGGTTTAAAACAGGCAATGTGCCATTATCTATCTACTACAATCCTGGTTATTGTTGTTCGTGACGGAATTTTGTACAAAGGTGCTGCTATTGTCATAAGATTTACAAACCCTACGTCTTCCACAAGAGAAAAGGGTTGGTAATCGTGGCATATCATAAAAGCGATTGCATTTGTGATTTTTGTCGCTTTTGTGCCTTTGTTTGCAAATGATGCAACTTCTTTTAATGTATCGGTGATTTTAGGTTGAGTAATTTGTCTCTTAGGGGTACCTTCGGTTATTTCAGGATCAGAGTCAGGACTGTCAGGAGTTAATTTCGAAGTTGAGGGTCTAGGAGATGCGTTTTGTGCCCCCTCCTCGTCTGTTACCTGTTTATTTAAACGCTATTAATATATTTAAAAACAATAAAATTAATAAAAAAGATTAAGAAAACTCAAATTTAAAAGAAATTCTAACCTCTATAGGAAATAACGCCTTTCGTTTAATAGATTTTCTTATGCCACTACTACTAGTTTCAGGTGTGGTAGGGTTGTTTTCCTCATCTTTGTCTGATTCTGATTCATTCTGTAGTTGCTTTGATTTGTAGGACGGGTGTTTGCTTTCCAAATGGCATTTTAAATTAGTTGTATTGCCCGATGTTTTAAGAGTTTTCTCACAAAGACGACAAATAGCGGTTCCATTCTTTTGTTTACTAAAGTATTTCCAAACCACACTAGTGCTGGGGCTCATGTTGAAAGTGGATGTTATTTTTTTAGATTCTTAAAAAAAAACAAAATTGTAGCCTTAAAAAGAAGCACGTTGTCTATTTTTTATTATTTCATCTTACCACAGAATCCTTAAAAAACACAAATACAAAAGCACACTTTAATACAAGCTTCGTTTGTTGACTAAATCGTAGTTTTAAGGCTGAAATTCATAGTATTCACACACAACACTAACCACTAAACTAACCAGTGTTGATCTGTGCTAACCAGCATAAACATAAACCAATTTCAGCTGATTTCTGACAACTCTCAGCTTAAAAATTGTCAATTGTCAAAAAATTCATGGATGTACAAAAAAAACATCGATTATTGTAAAACATCGATGTTTTGACGTTGATGTTTTATCTACATCGATGGTCAACTAAAAATATCATCGATATATCGAACATCGATGTTTTCAAAATTTTGGACATCACTACGTGAAAGGCTAGCAGTAGGCAAATGAGTAGTGTGTATTATACAGTTCACGGTGTAGCGGGTATATGCGTTCCAGTGGCTAGCACTATTACTACTTCCTTAACTACTTCTATAGCATTCTATAGTTCTCTTTCTCATTTTATAAAGGGCCCGGTGTGTCGCGTCAGCTGGTTTGCAGTGAAATGTCATTGTCTTGAGTTAAGTAGAGGTCAACTCAAGGTTCATGCACTTAGGCCTCTTAATTGGGCCCACTGTACATGCCTCTAACGAGACCCGAGACCGATACAATCTCAGGTTCGGATATTTAACGTGCACGAGTATACGCACACGGATCCACCGGCTTTACTTCGCTTTCGAACGAAGGTGTCCTGAGATACAAATATCTCTCCGTTAAACGTGACCGGCAGCCTTTTTTATTTTTGATCACTTCTGGGGTTCGAACCCAGATCACTTTGTTTAGAAGTCGTACACTCACTCGCTAAGCCAGCTGCGCGGCATTGTCAAATGAAAAGTTAAAAATACGTGTTAGCGACGTCCGCCTCGGAGCATGTGAAAAAAGAAAGAAAAATTTATTTAACGAAAATAAAATACTACATTTTGTTTAGTGTAGGTACAATAAAAATAACATAAAATATAACAAAACAGAAGGGAACCGCCTAAGTAAACTTGTGTGCGGTTACCAAACTGAAATAAACACAAATTACTTAATTATAACAACCTATACTTATTCTTAACAATTAATATTAAAAGAAATTAATTAAATTATAAGAAATTAAAACATATTAATTTTTTTTGGGCCATAAAAAACTAAACATTATTATTATTTTTTTATTTTTTAGAGGAGTGCTTTAACAAATTTTATAGAGTTCTTTTTTAAATCAATTTTTACATGTTTTATGAATTGGCGATAAGAGAAAGTAGATGATTTTAGGTAGTTTGGGAGTAAATTATACATTTTACATAGGTTGTAGGAAAAAATTTTTTGACTAAAATTATTTTGGGATTGATAAGTATTTATCTAACTTCAACTGGGAAACCAGCATCTAAATCTTTTTTTAGGGCGGAGGTGCTTGGTTCTGAATTTTCTTTTCTGTTGGGAATATTGTTTGGGTTGGAAAAATTGTTCTGGTTGGGAATACAGGGTGTTATTTTGTAGACTTTACTTGCGTTTTACTCAGCTATGGCTAATTGGATTTCCATGAAAATTTCTGGAGTGACTATTTAAGACCTGTGCTTGCGACTGGTAAATACAAAGTTTCAATTGGTTTATTACTTTGCAGAAAAAGACGGTCATTATCTTGTTCTTACATTTTTCTGGCAATATTTTTTTTTTTTCGAAAAAGCATTATTATTTTACATTTAAATTAGTTTTTACATATTAATAAAGAATCTCCGTTGTTCAAAAATAAATTTATAAAGTTTCTTAACATACCTGGCTAAAATGGTTCTTTTTTTTTATTTAGGCAAGCGTTGAATTTGTTTTGCTCTTATAACACTAATTTCTTTGACGTTATTAACAATAAATTACGATTGTCATAATTTGTCAACAGAATAAGAACACAGAAAAATTTAAATCTGTAGCCCATTTACCTAAGATAATGTATAAAAAAAAAGAATAAATCAGCCGACTATGTTAGGAAAACTTGTTAAATTAATTAAATCGATTATGAATCAATGGTAAGGTTTATTAAAAATGTAAAAAATGATTTGTACGCAAAATAATTCAGATTTTCCGAAAAAAAATAATTATTAACATAAAAATCGATAAGTATGATAGTTACTGTCATTTTTTGAAAATCAGTAGAGTTATTAAAATATTGTATTTACCAGTCGCAAGCACAGTTCCTAAATGGTCACTCCAGAAATTTTCATGGAAATCGAATTGCACATAGCTGAGCAAAACGCTAGTAAAGTCTACAAAATAACACCCTGTATATATCAACATAATAATTAATTTTCTTAATAAACTAGCTAAGTCGAGGCCGGTAGATTCGACTTTTTAGTTCATTTCTCACGTATAAATTTATTTTTTTGTTAGAATCAATCAAGAAACATAAGAAAAACCTTTTGTGTTTTTAAAAAAATGTCCAACACTTAAATTGCATTTAACTTAACATAGTTTTTTAATAATAAAAATGGTATTGACCTTTTAAACACGACGACCTTGACATGACCTTGAACTCCTATCTTTTGGTTATCTATCCCCCAAACAACCTTTTGTGTTTTTAAAAACATGTCCAAAATGTACCTTGCATTTAACTTAACATATTCTTTTAGTAATAAGAATACTATTGACCTATAGAAAGATATGACCTTGACGTGACCTTGAACCCCTGTCTCTTGTGTATACATCCTCTAAGTTTGAGATCTCTACCTATTGTAGTATTGGAGTTATGTTCATGCAAACATTGACATTTAAAAATGTCATAGCTTCTTTGCTAGACATAGAATTTGTTTAATAAGTTTTAGCTCAAAGGGCTCTGTGAAAGAATATTTTTAAGCAAAAAAAAAATCCAATATTTTGAGCTAGATTTTTTTTGCATGCAATATCTACTGAACTTGAGCAGTGGTCAGTATAACCTTGAGGTCACCTTGACCACAAGACTTTGGTATTTACTTATGCCAAGTTTGTACCTGTAGGCCTGTATTTACAGGCACTATTAGGTTCTTTTCATATTTATTATAAGGGCAATAATTTAATTACTCACCAATAATGACCAGGGTTATTAAGTACTTCTCTATCGGACTCGGTATACTCAAGGCAGGGCCGGCTCGTATACATGAAATACAGATTACAATTACTACTAGCTACTGTTAGGAATAATTAGTTTACTAACCCGGGGTCCGTGACCCCTCGCCCATGGTAAGTCATCGGTCATCTCTGTTGGTACTCATCTATTGTCTTTACATCATAATTAGCGTTGGGCCTTATGCATCGCGATACCTAAAAAGGGTTAGTACCTTGTGCTACCAGGGTTGGTATGATATGAGTACCCTGTTGCCGCAACACAAGCCCCGGAAGATCTGTCCCTTCCGTCTGGACACCAGAACACACCTCGTCTCACCTTCGTCAAGGTGGAGGTAACCCCTTCCCGCGTTCTGATCATTACATGGTACTCCTATTATAATGGGGGGAGACCAAGAACCGAGCTAGCTGCGATTATCAATACCATTAACACACATACCTAAGTATTCCCGTGTGTTACCTGCGTCCAACGCAGCATACCTGAGTATTCCGTGCTACCTGCGTCCCACGCAGAATCCTTGTTAATCCTTTATTAGTATTCCGCCAACTAAGGGCCACAATGTTAACACTCAACATTAATTAACTAATAACCAGTGCATTGCACACTACTAAACTCTGCACGCATAACTGTTTGTTAAGAGACTCATTTCAATACTGCCCTTCGCCTTGGCCCTTTTACCTCAGCACCCTTAAGATAACATGTGTGTCCCAACCTTTACAATCCGAGTGTTTGTGTATGTACAGGCTGCCCAGATTTACACGCCTACAGTTCGGCCAACCTGAAATATTCTTGGTCCCCCAAGAATCTGTAATTTTTCTTTTTGATAATAAATATTAACGGTGGAAAGTTAATACATTTATTAATAAACATTCTGGTCATAAAAAGATTACATGATTAAATTTTAATTTTAACTTACATCTAAATACGTAAATGGAACATGAGATTAAACGCATAAATGTCTTTATGGATCCGCCACTGGAGGTACTTCATCTTCGCAATCACTATAATGATCACTTATACTGCCTTCTGAAAGATTTCCAGGCTGTATCCAAGGTTTAAGTTTATCGACCGCTATTATGTTTTTATAGGGAGCCCTTTGCGAACGTACCGCACCAGGCATGTCATGTACTACGTAACGATCATTAGGAAGTACTTTTTTTATGATCATTGGTCCACTGAAAGAGGGCCATAGTTTGCGGCTTGTACCCTCACCGTAGGGGTTCTTTACAACCATAACCAATTCACCGACGCTGTAGGTACTGGGTTGCTTTCGCTTTCGATCATACCGCACTTTTGTCTTTTGTTGTTCTTCCCTAATGCGATTTGATGCTTCCGACCTTAATTGAATAAGATCGCACATAACTTCTGGTAAAATGGTTATCTCGTTTATTAAGGGTGCACTTTTGTTTGGTGTTTTAGGTCGATAACCCATTAATAGCTCCGATGGGGTTTTCTTTGTCACCCGATGCATAACGTTGTTTATACTAAACTGTGCACTACAAATTTCTTTATCCCATTGCTTTTCGGAAGTCACTCCGGCGGCAGCCAGTCTGGCCAAAATAGTCCTATTAACGCGTTCTACTTGACCATTTGCCCTAGGCGTAGCGACGGCATTCATAATAAGTTTGATCCCATACTCTTGAACAAATCTTTGAAATTGTTTTGCGGTAAACGCGGTACCACGATCACTGATAATCCTCGACGGAACGCCGTATGTTCCAAAGCATGTTGTCAAAAACGATGTAACATGTTTTGTTTTTGTCGATTTTACGGCCTTGAGTAGCACATATTTAGTAAAGGCGTCGGTAATTACTATAAGATACTTATTCTTACGGTCAGTTGCATCAAACGGCCCCAAATGATCGATGTGTATAGTATGAAAAGGAATGGGTACCTTTTCAATCGGGTGTAGGAAACCTTCCTTTCTACCTGAAGGCGTTTTGACGTAAATACATGGAATGCAGCATGCTATATACTTTTCTACGTAGGAGCGCATGTTTGGAAACCAATAATCTTCACAAAGTTTGTCTAACGTTTTCTCAAGTGCAAAGTGTCCCATCTCATCATGAACGGAGCGAACGATTGCCTGTCGCATTCCTTTTGGAACAACCCATTGGATACCTCGAACTGTTATTCGGTATACCCGTTCGTTACGTAGAGCGTAGTTTTTGGTAAATGTTTCTCTCGTAGTCATTTGATGGTGGTCTGGTCAGTATATCGCGAATATCACGTATCTGACTGTCTGTTAGCTGCGCAGATAGGACCCAATCAGCAGGTTCGATGCGCATGATTTCTAGTTCCGGTGCGGCGGCTTGATTATCTGGATTCCGGCTTAGTGAATCGACGTGGCTCATCTTCTTGCCGGGCCGGTAATCAACCGAAAAATGGTACTCTTGTAAAAGCAGCCACCAGCGTGCTATTCGTGGAACCAGATCTTTTTTTGAATTGGATGTTTTTATAGCACTGCAATCCGTTACCACTTTGAACTCAATTCCCAACAGGTACACCCGGAATTTTTTCAGACTTTCCACTACAGCCAGTGTCTCCAATTCGTACGAGTGGTACTTAGACTCAGCGGCACTAGTTTGGCGACTATAAAAAGCAACCGGGTGGAGCTTTAAATCGGGTGTCTCTTGCAGTAGAATGCCCGCGACACCATGACTACTTGCGTCACAATGCACTTCTGTTCTAGACTGCGGATTGTAGATAGCTAGAAGGGGTCGTGAAATCAGTGTAGTCTTTAGTTTTTCGAACGCTTCAGTTTCTTTTGCACCCCAATTCCACTGCACACCTTTATGGGTTAGTTTCGTTAATGGACGTGATATAAGACCGAAATCTTGCACAAAATGACGAAAATAGCCCACCAGGCCGATAAATTGGCGTACTTGATGAACATTTTGAGGTGGTGAAAAATGTTCTACTGCTTTTATCTTGTCTGCCCCAGGCTTAACTCCTTGTTGGCTAATCTCAAATCCCAGGTAGTTAACAGATGTGCACAGGAAACGACATTTCTTCAGGTTTAAAGTTAGTCCTTCATCTTGTAATAGCCTGAGTACCTTTTCTAATTTATGAAGATTTTCTTCAATTGTTTTGGATGATATTAATATGTCGTCAAGATAAACTGTGGCTAGATTATCATAGGGTAATAAAACCTTGTTTATAAGCCTCTGGAACGCACTGGGAGCATTGCACAACCCGAATGGTAATCGGTTATACTCGTATTGGCCGTCGGGAGTTACGAAGGAAGTGTACTGTTTACACCCTTCCGCAATAGGTATTTGATGGTAACCAGAGAAAAGGTCCAAACAAGTAAAATAACGGGCACCATGTAGCTTATCGATTTGGTCGTCGATTCGTGGAAGTGGGTACCTTTCCTTCACTGTTACGCTATTAAGACGGCGGAAATCTACGCACATCCTATCTTCACCACTTTTCTTTTTCACTAACAGCATAGGAGACGCATACGGTGACTGTGATTCACGTATAATACCGCTATCAAGCAACTCCTTAACGATTCCACGCACTTTTTCACGTTCGCTTATGGCCATTCTATAGGGACGGTAAGTAAAGGGGGTATGTTCACTTAGCTTAATGTCGATCTGTGTTGATTGTGATTCACCGAGCTCTTGACTGCATTGTGCGAAACAGTTACGGTAGTTGTTAACAAGACGATAAAGTTGTTTTCTTATTTGTGTATCCTCGACATCGCTTATGATTTCGTGTGGATTTAAAGGGGAGGAGTTATCAACATTAATTCTTAAAACGGATTTTGCTTCATGTTTATCATGTGGCACGCAAATCCATCCACGAGCCACAGGATGCTTAGTGTCGATTACTAGATCGTAATCAGAAAGATTCATAACAGGTAGTATTCCATGTTGACAAGACTCAATGCGCAGAATATTCCTTGGAATTGTATGTTCACGTCCTTGTTCGCCCCTTAGTGATGAATTTATCAACAAATCGCCCGTGAAGTTTGTTTTAGTTATTACGTTAACCTGTCCACTATGATTGGGAAGAATTCTTGTTGGAGCGGTAGCATAGAGAGCAATTTTATTACCAGATGTTACGCCTTTTGGTTTGGTTTGTCTGTGAATTCGCAGAGTCTCGCAATCCTTTGTCACCAACACATCTGGCAGTTCCGTGAAGGGTTGACCTACTAATAGAGGTACTTTTTGAATATCATCAGGTACCACGTTAGCCACTACTTTGTTTTCCACGTCGTCAATCTTTAAGCGAAAGGTCACTTCACCTAGCGTATTTACTGTCCCATTTCCGTAACCCTTAAGCACTTGCACCTTATCACTATTTATGGTTAATAAATGCCGTTTAGCTTCCGTTAACGTAATAGCTATACACTCGCTTCCAAAGTCTACATAGGCGTAAGTGACCGCCCCATTGATGTAGGCTTCCTTAAAATATTTGGCGTTGGTATCGCAGTCTAGTCATGCTTGATTGCGCTTTGGACAGTCGCGTTTAAAATGTCCACTAAGTCCACAGTGGAAGCATGCCGACTTATCGTTCTGCACACGATTTTGGGACTGCGAATGCGAATGCGAATGTTTTGGGTTCTTGTTTCGCGAAGAATGGTGCTCAGGCTTCCCTCTGAATCGAGTTGGCTGGAAACGGGGCTTATGCTTTGGGTAATCACGTGTCTGATGAGTTGATGGTCGCGACACAGCGCTTCTATCGCGATCGCATGTTTTTAAATATTGGAGCAGATCTTCAGGCTTTGCGTATCTTCCAGCTCGTGCTCCAAAGGCCATGTTATCGTGGGTGATACCTCCAATAATACATGAGACCGCTGCCTCATTAGTCACCCGCATACGGTGCAAGATTGCCAACTTTTCGTAATAATACCGCACGTAGCTTTCGTCTGGCCGCTTCTTCCTGGCCACTGCCTGCTCCATCAGGTCGTTGTACTCGACCTGACTAGGAAATGCTGTTAGAATTTTTTCCTTCCAAGCAGCCCAGGTTAGACTTAGTGTTTCCAATGAAGCATACCACTGTTTTGCCAATCCGTGTAACTTGGTCACGGCAAAATAAATGGTCGTTCGCTCATTCCAGTTGAAGATATTTCTGATTTCTTCCACCTGTGATAATTAAATGTTATTAGTTACCACACTTGTTAATTTTATTGATTTCTACTTTTTGTCTACTATTTTTCTTTTTTTTTTTTGTTTTTTTTTTTTTTTGTTGGGATAATATTTAAATTTTTAGACATAGTAATTTTTACCTTTGCTATCCACTCATAAGCATTTAATCCAGAAATTTCTGGATTAAATACGGGCAACATGTCAATGCCCTCCCGAGAACTTGTTGACGCGTTCGGGACACGAAGTTCCTCCACCAAAATACGCAGAGCACTAGTTAACTCCGCGGAAGCTGCGGTTCCGTGGTCACTACCCGACCCTGAGCGTGAACGGGTGCTCATTGCTTCCTCAGAAGAGGTAGGTGCACGTGTATTACGACGCATGTTCATGTTGTACGAAATTAACTTGTTTACAGCAAAATGACGATTACAGCGGAGGTGTTTACAGTCCGGAAACTATTTGTAAACTAAAGTTAATGCCTGTAAGTTTTCGGGTAAAACTTCAGGGTCAATTCTTTTATTGTAAAGAAATTCTTTACACTTTCAAAATCACAAACACCCTTATGGGATAGTAAATAACACTTGTCTTGATTTCAAGAAGACGCCACGCACATGTTCTTATTGGGAGGTCTGCCCAGCAATATTTTGTGATTCTTTGACACTTTCTCATTTATGGGCCCAAGTATAGAATTATTTTTAAGTTGTTCATTTCAACTTTAAGTAAAATATTGCCTTACCCATATCGAGTTACGTCATTCGAACTTATTGCCTCGAGAGATATCCAGACTTAAGTAAGTATAAGGCGCCTCATAAGTACTTAAGACCAAAATTCACCCTTGACAATATTTTGCAGCTTTCCCAGGCAATATTTTACTTTAACAAATGCCTATCGGTAAAGTAATCAAACCATTGCCACTTAAGTTTTATATTATCCACACTTCTGACAATTGTAGGCCTGTATTTACAGGCACTATTAGGTTCTTTTCATATTTATTATAAGGGCAATAATTTAATTACTCACCAATAATGACCAGGGTTATTAAGTACTTCTCTATCGGACTCGGTATACTCAAGGCAGGGCCGGCTCGTATACATGAAATACAGATTACAATTACTACTAGCTACTGTTAGGAATAATTAGTTTACTAACCCGGGGTCCGTGACCCCTCGCCCATGGTAAGTCATCGGTCATCTCTGTTGGTACTCATCTATTGTCTTTACATCATAATTAGCGTTGGGCCTTATGCATCGCGATACCTAAAAAGGGTTAGTACCTTGTGCTACCAGGGTTGGTATGATATGAGTACCCTGTTGCCGCAACACAAGCCCCGGAAGATCTGTCCCTTCCGTCTGGACACCAGAACACACCTCGTCTCACCTTCGTCAAGGTGGAGGTAACCCCTTCCCGCGTTCTGATCATTACATGGTACTCCTATTATAATGGGGGGAGACCAAGAACCGAGCTAGCTGCGATTATCAATACCATTAACACACATACCTAAGTATTCCCGTGTGTTACCTGCGTCCAACGCAGCATACCTGAGTATTCCGTGCTACCTGCGTCCCACGCAGAATCCTTGTTAATCCTTTATTAGTATTCCGCCAACTAAGGGCCACAATGTTAACACTCAACATTAATTAACTAATAACCAGTGCATTGCACACTACTAAACTCTGCACGCATAACTGTTTGTTAAGAGACTCATTTCAATACTGCCCTTCGCCTTGGCCCTTTTACCTCAGCACCCTTAAGATAACATGTGTGTCCCAACCTTTACAATCCGAGTGTTTGTGTATGTACAGGCTGCCCAGATTTACACGCCTACATACCTTCTAAATAGTACCATAGTTGAGTAAATTGCAGTTAAAAAAATACTCAAAAGTGATATTTTCTAATAACAACTCGGTGGATGGTCCTATCGATATGATTCTAGACAATTTCTAGTATCAAAAGATCGGGAATTTTTTGTAGCCGCTTTCCAACAGCATGAAGCATTCAAGTATCTTGCTTCGTTGAGGCGCAATTGCAAAAAAAAATCGATTTTCAGAAATTGCAATTACAATAGTACATTTCTTTTAGAGAAATGAACTAAACTAGGTGAATCGAAGTCAGTAGATCCAACTCTTCAGTTTATTTCTGTTTTTGTTAGAATTAAAGCGTTTTCTGAAGATTGTTCACAAGGTCCAAAACCTTTTATGTTTTTAAAGAAAAGACATTGCATTTTCATGACATAGTTTTTGAATTATAAAAATTCTATTAAACTTTTAAACGATACGACCTTAACTTAACCTTGAACCCTTGTCTTTTGATTATCCATTCTCCAAGTTAAGAATCTTCAACTATTGTGGTGTTTGAGATAATTGAAATCAAAGTAATCAAACTGTAAAGCGTTGCCTG
Organism: Cartodere bifasciata; assembly: GCA_963920755.1. Taxonomy (NCBI): domain Eukaryota; kingdom Metazoa; phylum Arthropoda; class Insecta; order Coleoptera; family Latridiidae; genus Cartodere; species Cartodere bifasciata. The sequence continues at coordinate 5,454,047 of OY987198.1, forward strand.
AAGATGGCCCACAAGGTTTGAAATATAAACACAATCTTTTATGTTTTTAAAAGCGTGTACAGCATTTACCGTGCTGCTAACGTATCACTTTAAAAATGATATTGATGTTTCAAACAATGTGACCTTGACACTACCTTGAACTCCGGTCTTTAGGTTATTCATCCCCCAAGTTTGAGACCTTTAACTTTTGTGGTGTTTGTGATAATTAACGTCAAACTATAAATCGTTTCTTAAAGATGGCCTACTAAGTCCGAAACATAAGAACAACCTTTTGTGTTTTCAAAAATATGTCTAACATTTACCTTGCATTCAACTTAACAAAGTTTTTTAATAATAAAAATTCTATTCACCTTACAAACAATATGACCTTGACATGACCTTGGAGTCCTGTCTTTTGGTTATCCATCCTCCAAGTTTAAAACCTTTAACTATTGTGATGTTTGAGATAATCAATTAACTTAATAAACGAATACTGCAAGGCCAAAGAGCCGCCTGTGCAAAACCCTGCTGTTCCAGACAATGAGCCAGCTAACGTAAAAGCTTCTTCTCTTTGGTCATTCCACAACCAATTAGTATCGGCCGATAGACCAGAGGAAGATGATGGGGGGTTTAATTTGGATTTAAAAATTTACTTAAGGGAGTCATTATTACCCATTAAAAGCGACTCTCTACAATTTTGGACATACATGCCCAAAGAAAACCCCCTTAAAGAAATTGCTATTAAATACCAATCGGTTGTGGGGACATCCGAGCCTTCAGAAAGGTTATTTTCGAAGGCAGGGCAAATAATGACCCACAACCGAAATAGGTTGCAGGGCAAGAGATTGTCAAAACCTCTCTTTTTTAATTCCCTCGAACAAAACATTTGGAATATGTAAAATTTGGTTGGCAAATAAAAAGTTTATAAAAAATATTTTTTTTTACCTTAAAAAAATTTACCTTTATTTTATAAATTTATAAAACGATTCTCGATTGGCGATGCAGTATCGATATTTTATGGTACGATATTTGAGTGAATCGATATTTTTCTTATGCTACGATACGATACCAAGTATCGATACCTTTAACTGTATCGGCACATCCCTACTTCGGTGTGGTTGGTGGTTTGAGAATGTGTTGTAATTGCGGATTATTTTTTAACTTCAATACTATAAAACATTTAGGATTATCCTTTTAAACAATTGTTTTACATGAAGAATATGGTAAAGCCGGTAAGTCAAATATTTCTTATTGTTATTATACTCTTCGCAAAAGAGTATATTGCGATTACTCAGACCTTCTCTAAAATCGTTAATATTCATCCTAGAGCAAAAATTCGTTCGTTTCATGACTTTTTAAGACTATTATTTTTTGTCCGTCTGTCTGTAACGAAATTTGTGACCACCATAACTCAAGAACGGTTTATCGGATCGACTAGAGATTTAACACAAAAATCAATCCCATTTAGAGGAAGCGCCCTATTGTTTTTGGAAAAAATCAAGTAATAAATAGAGGGTTAAAAGCATCCCCAAAGTAGAAAAAAATTCATATTTTCGTTAATATCAACTTTACGAAAAAAAATATTTTTAATAAAATTAACGACTGTATTTGGCTGCCGGTCACGTTTAGTGGAGAGATATTTGTATCTCAGGACACCTTCGTTCGAAAGCGAAGTAAAGCGGGTGGTTCCGTGTGCGTATACTCGTGCACGTTAAGGATCCGAACCTGAGGCTGGAATTGTCTCGGGTCTCGTTGGAGGCATGTACAATGGGCCCAATTAAGAGGCCTAAGTGCATCAACCTTGAGTTGACCTCTACCTTAATCCAGATCCAGAAAGACTGTATTTTTCCCTATAAAAAAGCATCTGGTAATTTTGTTGTATCCCCACCCGTTTACAAAAAAAATAAGTTTTACGTTTTTTTCAATAAAATAAAAAATGCACCTTTTTAATTAACTACCGCGAAGAGTATAATATAGAATGTGTAACAATTATATAACCAAAAAAAAAAGTCATAAAAAAGACTTATGTGCGAAGTGTAACTTTTTAAATTATCTATTGCATTCACTGATCTAATCCATTGATTGATCTAACCCATCGCTTGTTAGTTTATTACGTAAATCTGGAATATAACGGGCACCGAAACATTATGACAAGAGCAACCGACATGCTCCAAGTTCCTCAATGTTGTTACAAATCGTTATGATTCATAATGTTTGTTTTATAAATGAACCTAAAAAAATTAAAAATGATTAATGAAAAGGCTAGTTAACATTTTCATTTTTTGTTGATAATGTAGAGAATTCAGCATTATTTTAGAGTTAAAAACTTAGTTCAATTAACATTTTTGAAAGTCAAATTTACACTTTTTAGAGCTTTTCCACTCCAGATAGAGTAAATGTACATTTTTTGTGGGTATTAAAGTGTTACTTTTGCTGTTTTGGATAACACATACATATAAATAAGCAACTCAGAAATCTTTAGACTTAAGTCTTGATTCTTCTTCAGCTAAAATAAAAACTATTATTTTAAACATTGCAGCTAATGAAATATATTCCGAATAATGCCATCTTTCTCGTCTTTAACAATTGGATACAGAATATTTATTATGAAAGGAATTTTTTTTGGAAATACCAGTATTGTTGTTATTTAAAGAAAATAAACTTGCAAACGTTGACATTTTTTTTCGGATTTTTGAAGCCTTCAGATATTTATGGTAAGACCCTTTCTTTATTGCCAAACTAATAAAATCTAATTTTTCTTTTATTTTCTAAAATTTAGATGTACAGGGTGTCTCACAGTGAATTCCACCCCCCACTTTTCTCATTTATTTTTGAGTTATTTAAAAAATTTAAAATGCTATCCTGTGACCCCTTTCCTATATTTTTATAATATGTATTCAAAATTTTAATAACTTTTGAAATATACCGGGTGTTGCAAAAAATATATTTTTTTCTATAGGAACACCCTATATATTTTTACCATTTTTGGAAGAAGAAGTAATTCTAAGACACATTTATTCTTGAGTTTTTTTTTGATTTAACGAAAAATAAGAAGTCTTATTTTTTTTAAAAGTATTAACTTATTATTACGTTTATTTTTTTGTTTTAAACTATTAAAATAATATTATAACTCATAATTAGTAACAATATTTATTTTAAACAAAATCTAAACACATTTTATAGTAAATTTTTAAATATTCCCCCATTATTGTTAAGACATTTTCTAATTCCCTTAAAAACATTTTGTTTTAAATTTTGAAGCATCATGTGGTTTTTATTAAGTTCTTTAATTTATTCTTTTATTAACCTCTTTATCATGTTCACGTCCACTAAATTTTTCTTGTTGACAGAATCCTTTAAAGCACCGCAAAAAAAAATGAAGGGGGTTTATGTTCGGACTATCTGCCGACCATCGAATTGTTCCCCTGGCCCCCATCCATTGCGGATACATTTCATTTAAAAAGGTTGTAACCTCTCGAATTTTGTGATGGGGGAGCCCCATCCTGCTGCCAAATCATACCTATACGGCCAGGAATAGGGATTTCTTTCTTTGGGGTGCTTTAAAGGATTTTGTGAACAAACAAAATTTAGAGGACGTGAGGCGGTTGATCGAACAAAAAATCAGAGAAATAAATGAAAATCACCTAATATTTCAAAAATTAAAAAAAAAAATTTGAAGAGAATTAGAAAATGTCTGAAGAATAATGGGGGAATATTTGAAAATTTGTTATAAAATATCTTTAGAATGTGTTTAAAATAATTATGAGTTATAATATTATTTTAATAGTTTAAAAGAAAAAAAAGTTTCAAAAAAAATAAGACGCCCACATTATCTTATTTTTCGTTAAATAAAAAAAAACTCAAGAATAAATGTGTCTTAGAATTACTTCTTGTTCCAAAAATGGTAAAAATATATAGGGTGTTCCTATAGAAAAAAGTATATTTGAAGAGCTATTAAAATTTTGAATACATATTATAAAAATATAGGAAATGGGTCACAGGAATAGCAATTTAAATTTTTTAAATAACTCAAAAATAACTGAGAAAAGTGGGGGTGGAATTCACTGTGAGACACCCTGTACAGGGTGAGTCTCTATGAATTCCCCCCCTACTTTTCTCAGTTATTTATGAGATTTTTAAAAAATGTAAAAACTCGTTCGACTCGGCAGATCCTAAAATTTTTAAATCCAAAATCAAAATTTTTGTAGGACCTATAGTATACAGGGGATAAAAAAAATATTTTTTTTTAATGGAACACCCTATATTTTTAAATTTTTTCTTTTAGGACTTTTTACCCCGAATTCAAAAATATATAACATGTTAACGCTAAAATTAAAAATGGCGGAGTTATTAACTGTCAAAATTTATGTTTTTTAGCCATTTTGTCCAAGTTTTTTGTGAATAACTTCGTAATAACACTGAAAAATCCGATTTTCATTCATTATTATGTTCTAAGCAAGAAAAATATAACTTAAATCAATTCAAAATAATTTTATTTTAAATTTTCGATTAAAAATGAGGAAAAAATGACAAAAAATAATGAATTTTGACAGCTAATAACTCCGCCATTTTAAATTTCAACGTTAACATGTTATACATTTTTGAATTCAGGGTAAAAAGTTCTAAGAAAAAAAAAATATAGGATGTTCCATTTAAAAAAAAAAAATTTGGTACCCCCTGTATACTATAGGTCCTACTAAAATTTTGACTTCGGATTCAAAAATTTCAGGATCTGCTGAGTAAAACAAGTTTTGAAATTTTTTAAAAATCTTATTAATAACTGAGAAAAGTAGGGGGGAATTCATAGAGACTCACCCTGTATTTCTGGTTATAGTTAAGAAGGCCTTTACAGAAGGTGAAACCATCCACACTCCAAAACAACTTGAAGTTTACATATACTATGCTGTGAAAAGATGCAGGAAGCTGGTTTCGCATTTTAAAAGAAGCACACCAGCCAAAGAAAAACTGGAACATTACCAAAAGCAAAATGGCCAAACAATAATCAAGAAATTTAAACATGCAGTTGATTCCCGATGGAATTCTGTTTATTACATGCTTGTAAGTAAGATTTTATCTGAAAAACAGCCTGTAAATAAAAACGTTTTTTATTTCTAGTCTGTTAATCTTGTTTAATTTTATTTTTAGAACGTTTTAACGAACTTATTGAAGAGGTTAGGACCACCCTGGCCTCTTTAGGCAAGGAGGATTGGCCAATGTTATTCAACAGTGATATTGAATATACACACATCAAAATAATCTAGGGGACAACATCTTTTTCTCAAATTTTTTGATGGTGATTTGAAGTTTAGTTGTTTTTACCATTGCAGTATATTCTTGCAATGCTTCTGAATAATTACCAACCATTTTCAGCGAAAAAACTAAATTAATAAACAAAAAATAAACAGGGATAACATCGCTTGAAATTTAGCTAATTTAAAAAAAAATTTAAACAACAGTTGTGAACAAGCAAAAATGTAATGCGATCTTTCAGTAGTTAATATGCCCCCTTCTGCTGGTAATTACGGCTTAACATCTTCTTCGAATGCTTAGAATACGGTTGGCAATGATTTCTTGGTTCAATATGCTCCACTGCTCTAAAACGTACTAAGAGAGCAGCTCACTTTCCCCAAATGGTTTAATTTGTTAAGTAAGGCTTCCTTTGAGCATGCTTTATCGGATTTAAATCTGGTGGCTGAGCTGGCCAATTCATAACTGCAATATTCTCTTTATTTCGATAGTCGCGAACCGACATGGCGGGATTGGGACGGGCGCTATCATGTGTTAGAATAAAATTGTGTCCAATATTATGTGTATATGGAACAGCGACAGGGTCCTGAATGTTGTTAATGTATCCATTTGTATTAAAAAAGCCGTCCACCAAAACGCGCTCAGTTCTTCCGCCAAGAGAAATTTTACCTAAAACCATAATTGTGTTGTGTTATTCACAGACGGATCAGGGTTTGGTTTGTAACCAAATTCAAGACAAACTTGTGTTTGGAGACGGTATGGAAATAATGGTCGTTTGGAAACTGCACAGAAAGTCCATAGTTACCGATGGCACAATCATGGTTTTTGGTGGATTTTTTTTTGGCGGAAGAACTGAGCGCGTTTTGGTGGACGGCTTTTCTAATACAAACGGATACATTAACAACATTCAGGAACCTGTCGTTGTTCCATATACACATAATATTGGACATGATTTTATTTTAACACATGATAGCGCCCGCCCCAATTCCGCCATGTCGATTCACGACTATCGAAATAAAGAGAATATTGCAGTTATGAATTGGCCAGCTCAGTCACCAGATTTAAATAAGATAAATATGCTCAAAGGAAGCCTTACTTAACAAATTAAACCATTTGGGGAAAGTGAGCTGCTCTCTTAGTGCGTTTTAGTGCAGTGGAGCATATTGGACCAAGAAATGATTGACAACCGTATTCTAAGCATGCGAAGAAGATGTTAAGCCGTAATTACCAGCAGAAAGGGGCATACTAACTACTGAAAGATCGCATTACATTTTTGCTTGTTCACAACTGTTGTTTAAATTTTTTTTAAAATTAGCTAAATTTCAAGCGATGTTATCCCTGTTTATTTTTTGTTTATTAATTTAGTTTTTTCACTGAAAATGGTTGGTAATTATTCGGGGGCATTGCAAGAATATACCGCAATGGTAAAAACAACTAAACCTCAAATCACCATCAAAAAATTTAAGGAAAAGATGTTGTCCCCTAGATTATTTTGATGTGTGTATAAGATATTTAATAGAAGTTCTTAAACCAATGGAGGAATCGACCAGATTAATTAGTGGAGAAAAATATGTTACACTGTCATCGGCCATTATTTTCGGAAATGGATAAGAGGAAGTTTACAAGAACATGATGACTGATAATGAGATTCCCAACGCTGTAAAAGTGGTAGTCAATTCAATATATAAAAGTTTCCGAGACAGATTTAAAAATATTGAAACAAGTAATACATTAGTAGTTAGCACGTTTCTGAATCCTGGCTACAAGTATATTGGGTTTTCAAATGAGAAAGTGGGAGAGAGGACAAAGAGATACGTCTTAGATCTTAGTTTTGTAATTATAAATTATTATTATTTTTTTTTTAATGTGTTTTCTTATTTACCGTTTCTTTTGTGTAAATTTGCTCAGCCTTTTAATTTTTTGTAACGTCATATATCTATTGTTGCAGCGTACGTCTTGAAAATGTTTACATATTAAACGAAACGTCGACACACTAAAAACTGGTTTTTTTTAACGTTTTTGATTCTTACCTATCAACCACCCTTAATATTATAAATTATATTACGCAAAAGCGGTGATATTATTTCAGTTTGTTATAGTTTTTTGTTTTAAACAGAACATGATAATTATTTTTTTATTTGATTGTTAATTAAAAATTTATGTTTTTATTACAAAAAGAAAAAATCTAATAAAGTTTTTTTTTTATTAGTTGTTGTCAATATAAAGCATGTTTGACAGTAAATACATTTTTTTTTAAATTTAAAGTAATGTGTTTACCTACCCATACCATTCCTCTATCTCTAAATTGGATAATTGATGATTTCTGTGGCGAATGTTTAATATAAAACAAAGATTCTCTCCGAACCACACTTTATTTAGAAAAATCTGAATACGTATTTCGACAGTTAAGCTGTCATCTTCAGCAGAAGATAGAAATATCTTCTGCTGAAGATGACAGCTTAGCTGTCGAAATACGTATTTAGAAGATATTTCTATCTTCTGCTGAAGATGACAGCTTAGCTGTCGAAATACGTATTCAGGTTTTTCTAAATAAAGTGTGGTTTGGAGAGAATCTTTGTTTTATATTATCTCTAAATTCAAAATTAAAACTAAATATTTTTAGTTCCAAAAAGCGGTAACAATTGCGATGATGGTGGCGCTATACAACACAGATTAGAATTAATAAAGATAGAAATACACCATAATAGTAGTAATATAGGTAGAGGAATAAAGATAACTATATCGATCTATAATGCTTGGCATGGACGCTCGGTTGAATTCGGTTCGGTCAGTAACAGGTCTAGTAACAGTTAAAAAATAACAGATTGTCATTTGGTCAGTTTTATTTTTGAGCAACTTAGTTTTAAACTGTTATTTTTTTATTTAATAACTGTCAGTCTGTTATTGCTATTTTTAAATAGCAGTTTTAAATAGCAGGTTAGAAAAAAGCAACCCACCACTACACTATGCACAGGGTACAGTCTAATGGCCAGCATCAGCTATTTGGTCTAGTATATAACATTGTATAATTATAGGTTATTATTGGTGCGTACACTAATTTTTAACTTCGGGTATACATATTTGATTGGTAATGGAGATGCTATAGCGTCTTTAATGTGATAAAAAAACAGCGGAAGAGTGCCATATGGGCACTTAGTGACGAAGATAGAGTGCAGCAATCACGCCGTAAAAAACGTTGGCAAACGACTACTAACAGCCAAAGCAAACGCAAAATCAAAAATTATATGCAATAATCTAACAATAAAAACATCAAACAGGCTCAAAAATTCTCATTGGCCCGATTAAAACAGCATGAAAATGGAAGCACAACAGATTTAGCTGCTGCCTTCGAAAACGCGCCGCGGCATGTTTTTGGGGACCATCGGAAGTGTCAAAATTTATATTGTAAAAATTTTGGTAATTTAATTGGAGGTATTCACGATCCTCATCAGTATCATTAAAATACTGATTATCATTATTTTGACAGATTAACAATATAATATAATTATATAATCTGTCAAAATAATGATAATCAGTATTCTAATGATACTGATGCAGATCGTAAATACCTCCAATTGACGAGAAAAAAATTAACGATCTGGAAATAAATGTTGTCTTTTTATTAACCAGTGGTAAGTGGTTGCCTCGTTGATCGGGTTAACAGCAGTTTCTTTTGCAAATAAATTAGTTTTCCATAGCTTTACAAGTTTTTTTATCATCAACGAGAAGGAGTTCATATACCCAAATGGTGTACACCAATTCCCCAAAAAACAATCAAGTTTTTCAAAAATTCCCACAATTTCTTTAAAAATACCTTAAATTTTCACAAAAATACCTTTAAAATTTGTATAAAAATACCTCCATTGTGTAGACCAATTCCCTTAGTCATCAACAACTTATTTATCAAAAATCAATCAATGTTCAAACTAGAAAACAAATACCAACAACTAGATAAATCATTTGCGTAAAAAACACTACAATTAGCATGCATCAGTGTTTAATAGAAAAGAATTTATGCCTTTTATTCATAAAGTTAAATGAAATCACAAAAATATGACATTCTTGTTTTTTTTTTAGATGCTCTACAGGGTTTTGTACAAAATGTTTAAAAATTAATTAAAAATAATAATATTGCCGAATCGTTTATGGGAGTTATGGGCCATTTTAATGTGGGAAAGCGGGTAAAACTAACCCAAGGTTGGTCATACCTAATGAGGGCGACTTTAAGGGTATGTAGGTAAGTTTTAATCTATTTTTTTTATAAACAAAATAATAAGGTAAGGTGTTTAAAGGTTTTATGAGGGTCCATCGAGGCATAGGGAACCTTATAAGATGGTGTTAGGGATATTTTCCGGAGAGAATTTTTCCCATTATATGGATAATCGATGCCTAATTCGCCATATTAGCACGGTGAAGTGGTGACGTCACTGAAACCAGTTTCCATGGTTTTACTGACTACGAGTCAAGAAGTAATTCTCGTAATTGTCATTTTGGTGACAAGTGTAATTGTCAAAACGTCAGAGCCATAAAACCGATTGGCTGATTTAGCTTCAGTGACGTCATGCTAATATGGTGTATTAAAGAAACTTACGCTTCCAGGCAAAATAATCATTCCACTGGTAATAGATCAAAGCAAACCAACCTAACCAAATACAAAAATTGTGATTATGGCCCGAAAGCTACAAAAGCACCACTAACTGTTGAAAGAGGGACATCCGAAAGGAACCGGATATTAAATAATTTAAATGTTATATCTTTATTTTAAAAGAAATCAAAAAAAATATTGATAATTATAATTTTATATTTGCCTGCAAAATAACGAGGTCTATGGAGAAAGTTCTGAAGGAGGAGGTGAGAAGAACGAAGAAGAAATGATTGCCCTTATTTCAATACAAACCATTGGACAATTTAATAATGACGTTTACAGAATTTATAGACAAAATAGACTTACAGCGTCAAATTTTGGCTGCGTAATTAAAAGGTGCAAATTGTATTGCGGTTTTTTTTAATTGTAATTGATTTTTCTATTTTTTTTTTAGATTGCCCATAGTCCATACCTCTGTCACAGGAAATATAAAAAAAAATGTATACTCTAATGTCAGTGGTATTGAAAGTACCAACTACAGAAATATCATGGTGGAGGCAGTAAGAAGGCGTTTTCAAGCAGAGACGGGTATTGTTGTTTGTAGAGCAAACTGGGCTACATATTTGCAGAAACAAAAACTATTTAGCTGCATCCCCAGGTGGTAAGTAGTTGCTACCTTATTTTCCATAATACAAAAATAACTTCATAAAATTTTGAAACAATTTGCGTTCGTATACATCAAAAGTTCTATAGAAATTTGATTTCTTACGCAAACAAAGGGAAATTAAAGATACGATTCTATGCATTGTAGTGAAACAACATTTTTTGGATTTAAATAATTAAATAATATTAATAAAGTTTCAGGTATTGATAGGTTTCTATCTTTATTGCATTTAATAAAACAAAGAAACGACAGATGTCCTCTGGTGTTACCTTTGAATAAATTGTTATCTTAACTTAGTTTTAATTATTAATTCGGCCATTCTTAAGAAAACTAGTAATCAGACCAGTGGCGTATTTAAAATTTGTGGGGCCCCCCCGCAAAAAAATTATGGGGCCCTAAAAATGGCGCCGCAGGCAATTTTTTTTAATTTTTACTGATTTTAAACGCTAAAGCATCATTTTTTTAGTTATTTTTTTTTAGTTCGGGGCCCCTAAATGCCCGGGGCCCCCCCGCATTGCGGGGTCTGCGGGGGCACTAAATACGCCACTGAATCAGACAGCGTGTTTTTTGATTATAGTGTTTTACTACTTTAATACATGATAAGGCTTAATATTAGGTAAGTTAAAATAAATTACTCATTAAGCATTTAATGTAATATTGTACCTATAAGAGATAATATCATTTTTTCTCTTTGTTCATTAGTTTCTTAAAAATCAAACCAATAAAACCACGCATCAATACCTGAAAGCATTGTATTTTATTCAATCAACCCCAACCTACCCCCTGTATCTCTTCAGCATATACACACATAGTAATGCACACAGAATGTCCCAAAAATGGCGCATAAACGTGATGGTACGTTGTTGGGGCATGTCTAGGGAGCCCCAGAAAATTGTTAAAAAAAATCTCTTAGACCCTCGGAGATATGTTGTCCCAAAGTGCGAAACTTTAAACGCTTATATCTTGAATATTACAGCACATATTAACGAAAAAAATGGTTAGGTTAGTTAAATACAAAGCTACCGTCTATCTTAAACCATTCCACCATTTGTCTATTTCTTAAATGGTCAAATTACATTTTCATAATCAATTTAATTTTACCAAATTCTCATAAAATGAAGCTGGCAACAACTTCAATAAAATCTAATGCAAAAATGTATGATCAATACTCATAAATGGTATTTTTAGAAGTATTTCCTAGACTGTGTTGCCGAATTAATGCAACTTTGTTCGCATTTTTCTCGATGAATATAACAGATGGATTTTTTTTTACAATTTTCTCGGGATCCCTGAGAATGCCCCAAAAGCGTTTCATCGCGTTTATGCGCCATTTTTTGAACATCCTGTATAATAAACACAATACGATTTTATACAAAAAAGAAAGCGACAGAAATCAAAGTTCCTATGGACCTCTCCCGTCCTCGACCACCTTCGCGGTCGTTATACTTGGAAAACGTCAGATTGACTCGATTCATTGTAATGTTAGTAGTCATTCAATTTTCCAAGTATAACGACCGAGAAGGTGGTCGACGACGGGAAAGGTTCATAGAAATTAAGCTTCAGAATAACCCACCTGGTCGAAATTTACATTTTTATTTTTAGCACTTTTAGGAGAACAAGGAATAATATAAATAAAATGTCTTATAGACAAAAAATGACAATAGAAGAAGCTATAAATGACAAAATCATAAAAAACTGAATATGTCTTACTAAAAATAAGGACAACCAAATCATTTTAAATCAAAATCACGATTATTATTACCAGGTAAGTGGGCAAGAAGCAGCGCATGATTTAGTCTTTTTACAAAACAAAAAATGTGAAATCATGAGGTAGCTAAATTAAATAAAGTTAAAGATCGATTAATTTTGACAAAAAATGAAATAAAGTATATACAGGGGCATAAAGGAATTTATGCTATTTTGTTGTTTTCTATGGACATAAACAGGGCATATACGAGCTGACCGCGTCATAAAATTTAATGAGGGTGATTAGGTTAGGAGCTGGCCGTATTTTACTGCATGGGTCATGGTGGAGCTGGCCGCGGTACTTTTTCTACCTGCTTCCATGTTTAGCAGGTAGAAAAGGAGCTGTCTCAGAAGTTTTGTGGAAGGATGAGTATAAACACCAAACGAATTTTATTTTTATAAAATAACAACGATAACTATCAATATTTTATTAAAAAAATGATTTACATTGCAGTTTGGTGACATAAGCACTTTTGTTTAAATATTCTTTTTAGCAGCAAAACATACCCTAACCTAGTGTCCTCCAGTGCTTTTAAAAAAGTCTGTCGGTAACAATAAAACTTAAAAACGCATGCATTGAGTACTTTCAACGTTGCTGGCTTGTTTTAATAATAATAAAAGTCTGTATATTATCAAAAGTATTCTCTTATTTATAATTTTCTAATATCATAACTCAATAAAACATACATACGGATACATAAAAATAAATCTAGGTAAAAGGAAGTTAATGAGTCGCGGCCAGTACGACCAAACCAGAAATATCGTGCGGCCATACTTCGACCATGCACCCAGCAATTAGGCGCGGCCAGCTAGTAGTCTTTTCAGGTAGGTGCGGCCAGTTGGTATTCTTTCCATAAACACCCCCTTTTTTTACAAAAAATTTACCGCGACGATGATTTATGGAACAATAAAATGGTTCCTATTTTGGATAATCAAATCGTGCAAATTTGACAAAACCTGTACATGCCTAATGTGGGTTCAAATTCAAATATTTAATGTTTTTAATTTTTTTTTACAATTATGGTGTTATTGGTATCTTACCAAATTATTAAACACATAACGGAACGGTGGGGGGTTTGGAGGGAATATGATGCTTGATCCATACCTAAATATACAAACCCGTATAGACGATAGGAGAAAAGCAAATCGTGCACGCCTATAGTCAAATTTAATTTTAAGGAAGGTAGAGAGAGCCCGGATAGCATAGAGGCAAGTGCGTCGGACCGGCATTGAATTGCCTTAAATGTTTAGGAGACCACAGCACAAAAGATTGCATCAAGACCAAGGACACCCCGGTCAAGTGCATTAACTGCGATGGGGATCATTTAGCAAACGCAACGATTTGCACCGCCTTTATAAAAGGCGCCAATGGTTGAACCGACAAGTGCCTGCGGCAGAGGACAGCATACCCAAGATGACCTTTAGACCAAACGTGCGGGAATTCCCACCATTACCCAGCTATAAAACGGCCCAGGCACCATTAACCAACGCCTGGCATACACATGGTAATCCCATTACCAAACAAATTACAGTGGCGAACCAGCCCAACAGAGAAGAAGATAACTGTGGGACAGAAACACATAGACCCATAGCAGATAACCCCAGCACCTCCAAAAATGGTCAAGAAACCCAAATTAAAAAATACCTCCCGATAATCATCACGTCGAAACTAATAAATCCACAAGTATTTCACAAAGAAATCGAAAAAATCCTAAAGAGCGATTACAGGGTAAATTACACCCCAAAAGAAGTAAAAATATACACTCACAGTAACACAGACCACGAAAACTTATGTCAACAACTCAAATCAAACAACGTGCAATATTATACGTATACTACCGAAGAAAATAAAACCAAAAAATCCGTAGTGATAACTGAAAACAGCCCCATTCATCACGGATGAAGACCTTATCACACACTCAGCAGAGCATGGCTTCAAAGATGCCAAATGTTTAAACTCAAAAGCCACAAACATGAGTCCCACTCATTCTTAATAACGACACCTAACAACACAAACATTAAAGACCTAATTAACCTCAAGAATATGGACCACTCCAAACTGAAGTAGGAAAAGTACATAAAAAACACAATGCCACCGATGCCAAAACTTTGGTCACGGATCGTTTAACTGCAACCAAAAGCCCAGATGCGTCAAGTGCATCGAGCATCTGCAAAAAGAAAAATAGAGACGAAGAGGCCTAGTGTACCAACTGCCATGGACCTCACCCAGCAAATTATAGCAAATGCCCCGAATATTTAAGGTATGTTGAAACAATATATAATAATAACGCTAACTCTCCAAAATCAAATAATACAAACTTAAGCATGAGTCTAAACAATTTTCCTAATCTGCCACAAAAACAAACACACAAACGCGAAGGTATTATGCCACAAAAATAAAAATCGTATAGCGGAATAACTTAAAATATAACAGATAATAACAAAACATTAAATGATTTTTAAAATTTAATTCAGACTATTAAAGAAATAAATCAAATAACAAATATCTACTAAATATAGCCACAGAAATGAAAATTAAACCAAAATAGCTGAGTCGAGGCCGGTAGATCCGACTCTTGAGTTCATTTCTTACGTATACATTCATTTTTTTGTTAGAATTTTAGCGGTTCCTGATGATAGTCCAGTAGATCCAAAACATAAAAACAACCTCTTATGTTTTTAAAGACATGTCCAATATTTACACTGAATTTAACAAAAAATAGTTTTTGAATAATAAAAATTATACTGAACTTTTAAACCATAAGGCCTTTACATGATACTGAACCCTTGTCTTTTAATTATCCATTCTTTAAGTTTGACTTGACTAATCGTCTCCTGCAGATGGCCTACTAGGTCCGAAACAGAAGAACAACGTCTTTCATGTTTTCAAAAACATGTCTAACATTTACCTTGCATTTAACTTGAGATAGTTTTTTAATAATAGAAATCCTATTGACCTTTCAAACAATATGACCTTGACATGACCTTGAACTCCTGTCTTTTGGTTATCCATCCTCCAAGTTTAAGACCTTTAACTATTGTGCTGCATGAGATAATTGAAGTCAAACTATAAATCGTTCCCTGAAGATGGCTTACTAAGTCCGAAACACAAGTACAACCTTTTGTGTTTTCAAAAACATGTCCAACATTTACCTTGCATTTATCTTAACGTAGGTTTTTAGTAATAAAAATGCTACTGAACTTTCAAGCAACATGACCTTGAACTCTTGTCTTTTGGTTATCCATCCTCTAAGTTTGAGACCTTTAACTATTGTGGTGCATGAGATAATTAAAGTCAAACTATAAATCGTTCCCTGAAGATGGCTTACTAAGTCCGAAACACAAGAACAACCTTTTGTGTTTTAAAAAACATGTCCTTGCATTTACCTTAACGTAGGATTTTAGTAATACAAATGCTACTGACCTTTCAAACAATATGACCTTGACATTACCTTGAACTCTTGTCTTTTGGTTACCCATCCTCCATGTTTGAAATCTTTAATTATTGTGGTATTTGAGATAATTGAAGTCAAACTATAAATCGTTTCCTGAAGATGGCCTACTAAGTCAGAAACATAAGAACAACCTTTTGTGTTTTCAAAAACATGTCCAACATGTACCTTGCATTTAACTTCACATAGTTTTTTCATAATAAGAATGCTATTGACCTTTAAAAAGATATGACCTTGACATGACCTTGAACCTCTGTCTCTTGTGTATTCATCCTCTAAGTTTGAGACCTCTTACTATTATAGAATTGGAGCAAACATTGACATTTAAAAACGTCATAGCATTTTTCCTAGACATATATTTTTTTTTTAAGTTTTAACACAAAGGGCTCTACGAAAGCATACATATTTTTAAGCAAAAAAAAAATCCAATATTTTGGGCTAGATTTTTTTTTGCATGCAATATCTTCTAAACTTGACCAGTGGTCAATATGACCTTGAGGTCATCTTGACCACAAGACTTTGGTATTTACTTATGCCAAGTTTAAACCTTGTATCTAGTACCATAGTTGAGTAAATTACAGTTAAAGAAATTTTTTGCTCCGTACATCCATCCATCCATCCTAACATACACCAAAGTGATATTTTTTAATAAGAACCCAGTCCGATCGAGATGATTCTAGTATTAAAAGATCGGTTTAGAAAAACGGGGCTAAGAAGGCACCGTCTACTAACCTGAGGAAGTATTTACATTCTTTTTATATTCTTTCGTTCATCGGGTTCCAACAAGCTTTTTCTAAGCTTCCTTTTATTACCTATATTCATTTTCTGGACATGGGGCATAATAATCGACAATAATATGTGTGATAAATTCCGTAAATGTGTCTCGTTGAGTAAGTTATTGCCTATATTGATATGATAAAGAGCTGGCTGTAAGACGTGTTTTGCTGTGTATTACTTCTTTTTAATGTTTATTATGCTTAAATAAGTCAACAAATTATAAGTTTTACGTTACTTGTGAACTTAAAAACAGTGTGTGCAAATAAATATAAAATAAAAGCTAGAAACAGTATTTGCATCAAAAACAGTAGGTGAACATTGTACTTTATTTTTTTAACATAGTAACGTATTAAAGGTGATATCCCATAACAAAAACTGATTAACATTTAACATCTCGCGGGTGTGATAAGCCTTTATAATAATATAAAACCTTTTAAAGATAAGCGATACATCCTCTTTAATACTTCATTTTTAATATGAATAATAAACCGAAAGAAATTACTTTTGAACAGATTTATTATCTAATAACCGCTCATCTATCAAAAATCAGCACCTAAATTGATCAGGTATAGCTTTTTTGAATGAATGAATAATCAAATGCGGAATACATATTTTTCGGCATCTATATTTTTGCATATATGTATAAGACGGGGCCGGCTGCTTAAGGTCGGGGTGCATGACATCTTACAATTCGTTTATTTTAGAACAAAAAAAAAAATCAGAATTCTTAAAATCTAAAATGAATTAAGTGTGCTGCCACCTTAAGCAACCGGCCCCATCTTAATTAAAATAGTACAAACCGCTCTTAAAAGCTTGGGATAATATTCGGAATAATCTTTAGAAACCTGATAATTCAGCCAAGTAGCTTTAAAATCGCAATGAACTGCCTCCATTGCTTGTTCCGAAAAATATCCAAGACCCTGCTGATTTTATTCACAAAACTCAAAAATATGGGAAAAAATTATATGAATTTTTGGTGTAATGGAAATGTCTAAGTGTTTGTATGAAGCTTCAAAATTGCCAATGTATTCTTTATATTTTGGATCCAGCTCAAGAGAGAAACATCCATCAACTACTTTCTTAAGTTGCCTGAATGAATCAACATATTTGCAGCAACCTAAACAATTGAGATTTTGCAATATGTCCACAGAATCCAAAAGTTTTTTGCAATCATTTTCTGCAAATGAGCAATGACCACCATAGATACACTTGCGAGATACATTGCATTTTTTGGCCCAAGATTCAGCAACAACATTATATTCTGCTAACATTGCATCAAAGATTTTGTTTACAGCTCCTAATAAAAGGTGTAATTCAGGAGGCGGAATATAGCTTTTTATTTTTTCATCATTTAAAGGTAACAATGGTTCATTTACACAATTAAAGTAATTTTTTGCTGTTTTTTTTGTTAAATTTTTTAGATGCCTTCCAATTTTCATAATTAGTATTACATTGGTTAACGGTTCTTGGATTTCCGCACATAGCCAAATTTGTAGAATTATAATCGCAATACGGGCAAGGAAAGGTGATACTACTGCTCATTAAACCACAAATCATATTAATTATTTTTAAGTCGGAGGCGATGGTTCCCAATTGGTTATTAATATTTAATTTTGACCACATAATATAAGAGAAACATTATTAAACAATATTATTTTTCTACGACTGCTTAGAAAATGTTTAAAAAAACACTACTTACTATAACTGAAAATCAGTTATTGCACACAGCGTGCGATAAATCCATTGCGCACGCTAAAAGCGTGTGCAAAGAATTCGCCCTCATTTGTTCTGTTTGGAATGTCAAGAATGAGCCACAATGTCTTTACTGCATTAAATCAAGTAGGTGAGGCTTTTGTTTTTTAATCTCGAACCCAATGTTCGTTTTATCTTTGTAATCATAGAACAAGAATAAATAAACAAGTTTAAATAGTGTTATTTAATAAAAAATTAAAAAATCATGCCTTCTCAGTGTTTTGGTGCAGTCGTAGAAAAATTATAGTGTGCAACACGTGTAAAAGGCACTTTTCACACTTATGTGGCTTATGGCACTCGCCTAACGGCTCGTGCCACAAACGCCACAAGCGTGTGAAAAGTGCTACTTTCACCACTAGTTGCACAATATACTATTCTGCTTTCAGAACGCAACGCATTTGCCACGCCTAGTGTTTTTCTACTACTTAAATTTAAATTTGTTTGAATTTTTACTAAAGTTTCACTAGAAATTACGAATTTCTTTGGGTTTTGATGTGGTTTTAAAATGAATTTTAGAGGTTTTCCACGTTTTTGAGAAAGAGAAATTGTTTGACTATCGCTATTGGCATTATTCTTGGGATTATTTTCTTTTATAACTATTGCTGCAAATTGGTCTTTTATTTTTATTTCGGGGAACATATTTTCTGTTGCATTTTCTAGTAAACTAGACCTAGTGCATTTGTGATTTAAGCCCTTTCCTATTAAATAATAATAAATAAATAAATAATAAATATCTTTATTGCTTCTAAAATTGATAACTGAACAATCATAGCAATGAAAAAGAGAGAATTATAAAAATTAAAGTAAACTAAAAAATTCTATATACCTACCTAAATATAATAAAAAGAAAGAAATAATCAAAACAAACTGGCTGATAGTAAATAAAAAGAAAAAAAAACCTAAAAAAAACCGACACTTATTCATTAATGGAAACCGAGGGGAAAATCGATGAAGCAAATTGTTTACACTAATTCAACAAATTCTATACAAATTCTCCACCAATTCTAAACAAATTCTACAAATTCTTAAAAAATGTGTACACTAATTCTTCTATTGAATTGCCCCTCGATGGAAACTAAGTAAAAAAGAAAATTTATTTGTATATAATAACAAAAAGTAAAAAGATAAGCAATTTTAAAATTAATGCTTTACTATACAAAAAAAAAAAACTACAAGAAAAACAAAAGCTGACCTACCTAATCTACCCTATATTATTACCGTGCAACATTTAATGCACCTTCTATTATTTTTCGGTCTTTCCGAATCGTTCTTCTTGACTTTGGTTGGTGGATTTCTTACCAGCATACACAGTCGACATTCACATATTTTATTCCCCATGTTTCTTTCCGATTTCAAACGACCTGATACAAATTTATGAATGCTCTCCTGTAACTTCAACTTGTCCCTCCCTTTGTATACGCTGATTTTGCATGACGGGCAAAGTACAGTTGGCAGACGAACTTTGGAACTATCATAAGTAATAATTTCTTTTATTCTTTTGCTTAAAGCGCCTGCAATGGGTACCCTTCCTTTGGATTTGCCACGACATAATAAACATATTTTTATTCGATTTCCGTAATAATCGCACCTTTTTTTGTAGTTTGGAAAAAGCATATTGACTTAAATTAAAGCTCTACTTTTTGAATAATGTACAAAAAAAACAAATGAAAAAACCAAATTTTAGCCAATAGAATCAATCTATTTAGAAAAATCCCTATAAAAAAAAGCGCTGACCCTAGGATTTTAAACCAAATAAATTCTGATTCCTCATCACCTCAAGAACGTAAATCTAAAAAAAATCGAAGGTGCACCGAATTTTGATTTAATTCCGTTCAGACGCACCGTGCACTCCGACCGACCACCCGAATATACAAATAGTTAACAACGTTTGGTTTATTTATGTTTAAACTTTAATGGCGTCCGTTTTGTATTTTGTTGTCAAATATTTTGTGATTTGCAGATTATATATTAGAAAGACATTTCACCTAATATTTATTACCACTATGGTAAAATTTAAATCACCGTATACGATAAAGAATCATAACTAGACTACCGAATATTTTCGATCAATTGGAGGCGACAAAATATAAAATAAAAATTGTACATCACCAATCTCCTTGTTAACAACCAAAGGGAACGTCTGGACTGTACACTGTTATTCCAAAAACCCAAATCAGCCCTCAAGACTTCCACATGGTCATACCAGAAAGATGACGCAATAAGTACTCCAAATTTAAATGTATGGACATGGATTGGATGGTAACGGTAAGTTCAAACCGTAATTAGTTGGCCTATAATAAATTATTTATTGTAGGGATGAAAATTTTTGCCGTGAAGCGACTTACCCGATGAATGGTGTGTGGCCACAGGAGAAAGAATCTCATTAACTTTAATTTATTTGCACCATCACTGGTTGGATAACATTATTATTGTGCCAAATAAATTTACTTTTAATGTTAATATTTGAGATAAATTAAATATTTTAGAGCCGCAAAAATGCGAAAAATATTATTATTTTTACGAGGTTCTCTCGTCGGAGATTCTGTAATGACTGACTTCCCAAGTGACACCAGGGGTCGATTCTTTCCGCCCACGCATTAAATTATTTAAATTATCAAATATCCCTTATAATAATTTGTATTACCGCCAAATTCAAATGGTAGAATAAAGTTGGCTGTGCCATCCTTTAATATAAATCGATCCTAGAGTTATCGATAGTCCTCAATAGTTATTTAATCAATTAGTTATAAATAATAACTAAGTAATATAATAAAATTAATACAAAATATGTGTTAATTATTACAATTGTCCTTAAAAATAATGAAATTAACTCTTAACGCAAATAATTTATTTTAGGTTGGTAACACTGATTGATTTCAGTTGATTGACAGTTCAATTCAAAACAAAGCGGCTCGTTACCAAAAATATGATAATTGTGGTGTTATTTAGCCAGGGCAAGTGTCGTAATTCATTTATGATGAGCAACAAATAGGTACTAAACGAATAGTATGGTTTTTAAACTTCAAATGATGGTAACTTAGGTGATAAAGCGAAATTAGTGGAACATAACCTCAAAATGATCGATAGAATGTAAGAAATGTATCCTTTTTCTTAAAACTAAACCTAAAACTAAGTAAACACTCTTAAATAAATAAAAGCATAGCATTTGGGGAAATCTAAATGCTATATTGTTTGCAACAATGGCACTATGAGTGGGCATACGATTTTTAAACAGCATATTCGACTTTGTCGGGTCCTTCTGCCTTTTTGGTTTTCAGCGTTTTTATTATTTTTGCGAGTTCGCCGGGCGTCGTTATATTGTTACGAAAGGCATCTACGTTGTGCTCAGTTGCAATGTACTCTTGTACATGTTGCGTAATTCGACGTTGTTCGGCGGTGTCATTAGCGTTATCTGATTTGTAGACCGCTTCGTATTGATCTGCCAATAAGTCTGCTTTCTCTGCTTCTGTGGTGGTTGTTACGTTGTTTTTTGTTAGCGGTGCTTTTTTAGCCTACTGAGTTCTCTCCAGTGTGTTGTCGCCTGGGCGTAAGCTACTGACTCTGTCGTGCCATTGTTGATTTTTGTGTTCCTTTAGCCTGATTTTTATTTGGGTGCTTAGTGCAGTTACGTCATCAACAAGGTTGTTTTTGACGACTTGCTGTCTGCGTCAAGCTATTTTTATTGATTTACGTGTTCTGTTTATGCGCCTTATTAAGGCTATCACGTCGGGCGGTATTGCATCGCTGTGTGGATCAATTTTGATTATTTTTTCAATTTTCTTTTTAGCCTCCAGTAGATTGGTGGTAAAAAGAGATATCTCGTCGTCCAGCTCTTTCGTGCTTGTGATATTATTGTTCATTACAACAGTAATAATAATAATAATTGCGTTTATTTAAACATTTCGAAAAGCATGTATAAATACAAAACATAACAAAAAAATAAATAAATCGCACAAGAAAACATCACAAGATGGTCAAGCCATCTGTATGTGATTGAAACAGAGTAGATATATAAATACATTTAACTTAACTTACAAAATACAATGGAGATCACATTTATAAAAAATCACATTATAAAAGTAAGAAGTAAAAAGTGAATGTAGAAAGAAAAAAATGGCACAATAAATTGATACATTTATAAGTACATGGAGAATTAATGTAAACATGTTTGTTTAATTAATTTTTTTTTTTTTGTCTATTTTTTTGTGTTTTTTGTTTTTTTTTTTTTTATTTGGTTATGTGGTTCAAAGTTGTAGGAAAAAGCAACAGATAAGTTAGTTAAAAATATTTAGCATAATATTCCGATCTTGACTCAAAATCTCGAGTTTTAATCTTTTTTTTAAAATTCCGATATTTTTGGACTCTTTTACATGTTGGCTTAATGTATTAAATATTTTAGCTTTCATATATTCGTAGCTTTTTTGTCCCTTAGAGGTCTGCATTTTTGGCAGTTTCACATTTGATAATTTGTGACGAGTTTCATACGAGTGCTCGAATAATAAGTAATTATCATTTTCCTTATATTGATTAATCGCAACTTTAAAACTAGAATGGGTAGAAGTCGGAATCGGTAGATGTCGAAACGCGTAGAAATTACTCTTCGCAAATGAGTAGCTTAAGTAGAATTCGGATTCGGTAGAAGTGTAATTTTATATTCTTTAAATCAAAGCAAAATCAGTATTTTATATAATTGCTACACATTCTATAGCATACTCTTCACAAGAAAACTATCGAAGGATAATAGTTTTTGTTTAATAAAACAAATTTTATTTAAAAAAATCTGCGAAGAGTGCAAACTATTAACAGAAAACACGAAGAATTTCATTAACGAAATGGATAAACGTCAGTTTTGACGTTTAACATACTTATGTGAGATTAGAGTGCCTTGATTATTTTGACAGTTATTGTCGCCTTATAGAGTGACGACATGCATCATTCTTTCTCTGTCATACAGATAACGTCATTAATTGTGATTGTAAGTTGTAATTGTTGTCACTTTGGCTATAACGTTGATGACGTTATCTGTATGACAGAGAAAGAATGATGCATGTCGTCACTCTATAGGGCGACAATAATTGTCAAAATTATCAAGGCACTCTATGTGAGATTATTTGTTCTGACAGCTGCTTTTGTTTTGTTGGTTGAAATATTTTTCGCATGGCCTTCTTGACCGACTCGTGACGCAATTAGGACTTAGAAGTTTTTTGCTACTGAAATTGTTTATTTTTTGTTTTTTTAACCTTACTGGTTAACTTTACAAAATATAAACCAACATTTTTAATAGAAAATATAATTTTCATTAATTTTGCAGGGAATATTTTTTTTGTAGATTGAATAATAACGGAGATAGGAGGTTTTTTGTGGTGGGGGGTAATTGGGGGATCAGACAAAAAAACTAACGAATACTTTTTGGTAAAGAATTAAATTGTCTATATTCTATGTCAAATAATTTTTTTTGTAAATTCAATAATAGTTGAGCTACGATTATTTTCTCATTTGGGGGGCTGAAAAGGGGGCTTTGTAGTATTCGGATTCTTGTCAAAAACAATAGGGATCTTCCTCTTATAGGGATCGATTTTTCCTTCAAATTTGAATTGGATTGGAATTTTGGTTCTTAAAATAGCGTGTTTACAAGAAACGTGACATACATACACACCGACCGACCGACGGACGGACAAAAAATGAAAATCTTAAAAAGTCATGAAACGCACGAATCTGCAAACATTTTTGCTCTACGACGAAAATTGACGATTTTAGGATTTTCTGATCGATTGCAATATACTCTTGTGAAGAGTATAATAATAAAGTTGTTTTATTTCCATTACATTTGCAGTTTTAAAAAGAAGACTGGATGAGAATAACCTTGGTTTGTGTAGTAGCATTTTCAAAATTCGCTTTTGTAAAATGTTTAAACTGTTTAATAACGAATCACCAACCGATCCCCAAACAATAATTGCATAGCACAATATACTTTCCACAAGAGATTGATATAACATTTTAAGTTGAGACCAGTTTAACACAGCGTTTAAGGGTTTTAACTTGTAAAAGATAAAACTTAATTTTTTTATGAGATTTTCAACATGAATGTTCCAGTTTAGATGTTTGTCAATGCTTAAACCCAAATAGTCAACTGTGTCAACATGTTCATTGGTAAGTAAACTATTTTCGTCCTCAATTTCGAGTTTTTTAAAGCTTGGCAAACCATTGACATATTTGGCAAAAGGTAAACAGTTTTTTGGGAATTTACTGTGAGTAAGTTTTTATTAAACCAATGTATAATTTTAACAAGATCTTGTTCTACTTTTTGTTTAAGATTTTGCCAATTAAGATCATCGTAACATACTGCTGTGTCGTCTGCAAATGCAACGATAGAGCCACAAGTATTGACATCAAAAAGGTCATTTATAAAGAATGTAAAAAGAATAGGTCCCAATACAGATCCCTGAGGAATGCCCCAGAGAATGGGTTTTGGAATACTTGTTATGTTATTAATTTTTACGACTTGCTTTCTTTTACTTAAATACGATGTAAGAAGTTTTAGCGTCAACCCTCTAAAACCCATGTTTTCCAATTTTAACAATAAAAGTCTATGGGAAACTGAATCGAATGCTTTTTCTAAATCAATAAATATTGCTAGGCACTTTTTGTTAACGTCCAAGTTCTTATAAACTTTACCAAACAACGCATTCATTGCATCTTGCGTGTTTTTACCCTCAATAAATCCGAATTGTGATTTTGATAAAAAATTACAGCCCTCGCTAAAAGTCGTTAATCTTTTTTTAATTGTTTTTTCAAATATTTTTGCCAAAGTAGTAATTAAAGATATAGGTCTATAATTTTCCAATTGATTTTTATTACCTTTTTTAAATAACGGAATCACTATTGCTGTTTTAAAACTGGATGGGAATATACCTTCTTCCATGCAATTATTTATTTTAAAAGTGTAGATAACGGTTGTTCAATTTGAGATTTAATTTTTTTTATAATTATGGCCGAAATTCCGTCGATTCCTTTTGATTGTTTATTTTTTAAAGAGTCTATAATATAACCTATCTCATTAGGAGTTGTGGGCACCAAGAACATAGTTTTGTTATTTTTTTTTCCTAATGAGGGTTTAAGTTTGTCACTAGTTTTTGCGTTAATATTATTAGCGAGTTTTTCCCCTATTCCAACAGAGTGGTTGTTAAATAAATTAACAATCTCTTCATTTTTTATTTCTAGCATAATATTTTCAGTTTGTAAACACTTATTATCTTTATTATTTATGATTTCTCAGAGTTTTTTTGTTGAATTTAAAGAATTATTTATTTAGTTTTCAAAAAATTGTTTTTTTAGCAATGTTTATTAACTTAGCCAACGTTTTTTTATAGTCTTTATATCTAGTTTTTATTAGATCATTATTTGGAAATTTTAGTACTTGTTTATACAAACAATTTTTTGTATTAATTGATTTTACTAATCCATTGGTAATCCATGTGTTGTTCAAGATTTCTCTGTACCCGTCGACGTTCACTAATGAGTTGGGCATTCTTAGCTCGTCGAAAAGATCGAAAGCCCCTGTTTCTTGTGAGCTGGGCGCGTTGTTGCTGGTGATGGGAGCGGTGTTGCCGCAGTTGTTGGGCTGGGCCCTTCTTTGGCCTCCTGTGAGAATACCCGCCCATGCGCCAGTTGGTGGCGGAAGGGGGGTTGGTGATGATGGGCCTGGCTCCGGGTGGTGCTGGGAAGTTGTGGGTTGTCCTGGAAGGTGCTGGTGGCAGGGCCGAAAAGTTTGCTGGATCCCAAGAAGGGGCTGGGGATGCTGTGGGGGGCTGCTTGGAGCGTCGCTTGTCCACCGCAGCATTTCTGTACTCGGCCAAGCGCTTGTATGCACTGCACTCCGTGCTGTTGGCCTGTGACTCATCACAGTTTGTGCATTTAGGCGCCACGTCCGGCGTTGTGCATTCTTTAGTTAGATGGGTGCCTGCGCAGTGCAAACGACGCTCGGTCTTGTAACAGTTTGTGGTTGCGTGGCTCCACTCCTGGAATCGGTGAAACTGAGTCCCTTCCTTACGCTCTTACAGCTATGCGAGACGCACGTTTGCTGCCGGTATTACTAAGTACAGTGGCCTACCCTTCGTATTCATTTTATAGATATTGTATTGTTTACACTAATACCTTTTTCTTTCAACTCCAACATAATTTCGTTGGGTTCAATGTCTACTTCTATGCCGCGTATGATATAGCCGTGTGTTTTGTTTGCTGCTGTTGTGTATGTATGGAAGGGCAGTTTCTCTTCCACGAAAATATTTTTATAGGTATTATAGTCGTCTATGTTGTGTAGATGCTCGCAATAAAACGACTATATTTTATGTAGAAATCTTCACTTGCATTTTTTAGCATATTAACTAGTTTTTTTATGCTCACTGCACCTACCCTGAATAACAATGGGTGGTGGTTTTTTTGGTTTACGCTCGGTAACTGGTTTTTTTCATCTCTTCGCAGGAGGGTCCGTATTGCCGGGATAATCGGAGTCGCTGTCGTCTTCTTCAGATAACGCCTCGAAACATTTGCGTGTCTTTGTTGGTGTTGGTCTTTCTTTTGCTGGTTTTTTGTTATTATTTTCCTTTACAGGGATCGTGAACCAACCAGCTGTTGTTGAATTACTTGATTTGAGATTAAGAATTTTGGGTATCGTACCTGTAAAAGAGAAAGGCTGTATTGAAGGGTCTATAATTGGTATCTTGGGGGTGTCGGTGGTGTCCATTGTGCCCAGTAGGCGGAATGGGGCGTCTTGGATGCCTGTGGGCACTCCTGGGTCGCCTTTCGTTGGGTCGATTTGCCTTGCGGCAGTTCTAAAGCGGCGTTAAGTTCGCCTTCGGCTGTCGGAGTGTTACTCGGTGTTTTTGGAGTGGATGGGGTGGCCAGTTTATCACCGTGTGACAAAGCACCGGCCAATTGGAGGTTTCTAGCCCTATCCGGCGAGATTATTCTTAGGCTACGTAGCCTAGGCTATGTTTTGTCAACCCTCCCCCTCATGGAGGGTTGATGTTTGTTGAAGCTATCACGTCCCAGGTGGGTTGTTTAGCGCGAACAAGACACTTTGACGCGAAACCTATGTGAAAAAAGTTAATAAATTCACGATAACACTGTTTGTTACTTTGGATTAATATTTAATCTTACAGATAGGCACGTTCTGATGTGTGAAGCAGGGTCGGTGGCACGAAGCTCGATCAACCTGCCAGCACAACGATCAGACGAGAACGTGGTATGGTCGTTCCCATCAATATTTGTTAAAAAAATTGATCGCAGTAACCGTATATAAGAAGTAAAAAAAAACTGCTCATGATTAATTTACAAAAGTAAGCTAACCATGAAACGTTCACAATCAAATCTGCACTGCAGCGCTCCAATCGTGAATTAGTTTCATTTTGAATTCGGTTCTGCACCATACCTACACAATCGCACGTTATACCTGCGCCAAGTCACCGACCACCACCAGCAGCAGAACCGACCGCAATCGGAGTATTGCGAATAAAAGTCGTGTTAGCTAAGTACAGTGCGTTTTACTTACCACATTACTAGTGAGTCAAGCTGACTAAGTGCCAAAGCGAAAGAGAAGAAGCGGAACCGCTACAGACCGGAAACTACTGGACTCACCAACTCAGCAAACACCAACTGGACACACCAGCCAGGGGAATGAAACTAGCAACAACGAGAAAGCAGGCATGTCCTTCACTCCTAATATTCCTATCCACAACTACTACGATTCCCTTCCCGAGTCGTCGGGTGACGAATCTGATTACGATACACCCAATCTAAATAACTAAAAAAGGCCAAACTTTAAAAAATAAAAACTCTTAAAGTCCAATAAACCAAAACTCCAAGAATTGCAACAGTCTAAAACTAGGGCCCCTCCGGTCATACACATAGAGACAAATCAAACATCAGATATGATAAACATTTTAAAAAATATCATAACAAACCCTGCAGATATGCCAACTTTTAAGCCAACCACAGCCACATTTATCTTTTATCCAAAAACTGACCAGGAGTTTGGCACAATATTATTAAAACTCAAATCAAAAAATACTAAATTCTTTACCTATAACACACAGGGAATGAAACCAAATAAAACAATCATCAAATACATCCCTCTCGACATTACTACTGATCAAATAAAAGCTGACCTACTAGACATTAGAATACTAGACATAACCAGACGGAAGAAATAAGTACAAAAAACTAACTTAATTAGTATTAGTCACCACTAATACAGATGACCTTAACACTTTATACACACTGGATTGCACTTAAAAAAATTATTACCGCACTCACACATACCATCATCCTACCCTTATATAGTATAGTATAGAAACAACTTTAGTCAAAGTCAACCTTCCGACGAAGCAACTCCTGATAGCGGCGATTTATAAATCTCCGGCTGTTCGTCTAGAACAGTCAGATTTAGATGAACTGCTGAAGCTGTCAGAAAGCTGTTTTCTAGGGGAGGGGGGACTTCAACTCAAAGCATACCGAATGGGGGGCTGCAAGGTTAGCAACACTGACGGAGCAATACTCAAAACATATATAGATGATGTAGATCTTATCGCAAGGGTCATTGCCCCTGCAGAACCCACTCACAGACACAACTGGGGATCGCAGGACATCCTTGACGCTAGTAAAGTCTACAAAATAACACCCTGTATATTAAACGATTATTTATTTATTTTTAGATAAAACAGGCAACGAAAAAGTTTACAATGTTGTCGTTGAAAACTTCTACATCAAAGAAAATATGGGATTTAATGAAGCTTTTGCAACGATATTTTCTCTCTATTTTTTGTTGAACATTCAATATCTTCCTAAAATTTCGAGGGACGAGGGATCCAAATCTGGGGCACAAAGTAAGAAAAAAGTATTGAATTTTATAAATAAAATAAGCAAGAAAAAATAGGTTATACTTTTGTACGGCTTTTTGTAGGTTGGCTACTTAAATCTTTTTTATATTATTTTTACTCAGTGTTTATCTAGTTATTTTATTCACTAATACGGTTTTTATGATGGCTACTTAAATCATTGTCTATTATTTTTTCTCAGTGTTTATCTAGTTATTTTATTTAGTTGTTAAGTAAAGTGTTTGTTTAATAAATTTGCTTTTTCTGCATAATGCCGTAAACTTTTATTTTAAAATATTTAGAAATAAAAACAGGATGGGATTTGAAAAATTAACGTATCAGTTTTCAATTAGTTGAGGTTTCGACATATTTTTAATTTATTCAATAACTCAAACTTAAATTTTAAAGTTTTCAACCGTTTTACGTCAACGTGACGTCCTTTAAAATTTTAACTTTTAACGGAAAAGTTACAGAATACATCCCATAGTAGTTTTGTTTTAAAAATTATGACAAAATATATCGAAACCTTGACTTGAAACTGATATTTATTAATTTTTCTGATACTATCATCAAACCTGTTTTTATTTCAATTCAAAAAAACACCAACAATAAATAATGTAAAATTGAAATAAGGTTATGGTATATATGTATATATATATATATTCGTATGATTATTAATAAACATTACAAGTCATAGTAGGTATAAGGGTTGGTATGTGACAGTAAAGGTTATGGTAAAAATACAACACAAAATGTGAATACAAATTACAAATAGTTCTGTAACATTACAATAAAATATTGTAGAATTACAACAAAATTTGTAACTTAACTACATTGTGTTTTGTAAAATTAAATGACCGTTATGTATTTTTTTACAAATAACATTGTATAAATAATTAAAAAAGGTATTGTAAATTTACAGAGATACTGTAAAATCACAATGCGCACTTTAATTTTTACAACATCGTATTGGCTACCCAATTGCCAACAACGTTATTGTAATCTGATTTTATAGTGTAGCGATGGTGAAGGGTTGGCCCAGAACCACAACTCATGTCCTAGATGCCCTCGATTTAGACCACAAACCGTTTATGTTCAACGTTAAATTTGACATAATACATAACACCCGCATCTACACGTCTATAAAAGACTACAACATCAACACAGAGGTGCCACTGAATGACAGAGAAAGCATTGACGCTGCAGTCATACACATAACATCCGTTATTACAAAAGGCCTCCAAAAGTCTCTTAAAAAGAGAAGCACCCCACTCTATTACGAATCCTTACCATCCAGCATCATCGACCTAATAAGGGAAAAAAACATTACAAACAACTCTACCCACCGTACAAGACGGAGGTAAACCGGATGAAAAGAGAAATTGACAAGCAAATAGCGGAACACCGCTCTGAAACATTGCTGCAAACAATTAATCAGAACAAAAATGCGTATAAACTACCCAATATATTCCTAAAAAAGAAGACAATAATTCCTGCCCTCGAACGGGATGGCCAACTCACGACCCTACCGGAAGACAAAGCTAAAACCCTTGCAGTTCAATATGAACAACTAACTTGCGAAACGCAGATCTGGCAAGGGAAGTTGAAGAATGCCTCAACAACCTTCCGGACGGTCAGGGGGGCCATACTTTTCAAGTCGATGATGTAATACAACGTATTAAAAGCCTTCCTAACAACATGGCTCCAGGGCTGGATAAGATCCCAAATTATGCACTAAAATGTTTACCAAGCGAAGCCACGCAGCTGCTGACGAACATCTTCAACAGTGCATTTAAACTTTGCCACTTCCCAACGCCCTGAAAGAAGGCAAAAATCGTACCTACACCGAAGCCAAACAAACCGAAGAACAGCCCGACAAGCTATAATCCCATTTGCTTGCTTTCATACTTAGGCAAGCTTCTAGAAAGTTTGATACTGTTTGAGCTGCAGGATCATAAAACAAACTTCGACGAAGAAACCATACCATACCACCAGTTTGGCTTCCGAGCAGGCCATTCAGCTCCACAACTGTTGACAGAGCTCACGGAAATAATTAGAACAAATTATAACAAAAAGACATTAAGAGGAATGGTCAGCTTGGATCTTGAAAAAGCTTTCGATAAGATATGGCACAACGGCTTACTCTACAAACTGACCAAGTGTGGCCTGGATGCCTCCCTTGTAGGAAACTTTTGAAATCCTACCTGATGGAGAGGACGTTCTGTGTCTAAGTTGAAGATTCAACATCGTCATTCCATTCAATAAAATCAAGCGTTCCACAAGGGAGTGCGCTCGGACCACATTTGTTCAATGTTTTCATTAACGAGTTACCAAAGCCGCTGGACCATAGAGTGCTGTTTGCACAATATGCTGACGACACGGCCGTCATTGCCTCATCACTAAACGAAAAAACTATGGTCAAACTTCTTGAAGAAAATACTGAAATGCTGATCAACCACCTGGACAAATGGGGCATGAAGGTCAATACAGACAAATCGACAGCTACTTGCTTTCTAGTAGACCTTCAAGACGAGACAATTGCATATTAATCAAGGACAAATCGACTTTGGAGACAACGTAAAGTACTTAGAAGTAACACTCGACAAAGGACTTGATTGTGACTTACGATAGTTGTCACTGCTATTTTAAAATCATTTAAAGAAGCATAATTGTATTTTTAAATAATTTGACGCATTCTCATGGCCGAAATGGCAGCCGAGGATGAGAGTAGAGGTGTTTTGTTCGTTCCAGGACAACTCCCGCCAATTTTTAAAAAAATAGAAAACTGTAACCGAAAAATGTCGGTAAGTAGGAAAACTGTAATACCGACTTACCGACATCCGGTCTGCGCCTGCGTCAACAGGGCACTGTGTTACCGGCCTACTGACATATGGTCTGCGCATGCGTCAGTGCTCTGTTGACCTAACCTGAAAAAAAAAGTCAGACATGCAGACAGACAGACACCCAAATGACAGCTGTCAAAAATGACGGTCGTCAAAAATGACAGCTGTCAAAAACAGACATACAACTGACAGGCACACAAGATGGCGGCCACCACCCTAACCTAAAACACACACATTCAACCTATCATACTTAGCTACCTGATGACACGTCCTACCAGCTTGAAGTCTGCAGCCCGACTGAAATTTGCTGGTCATCCACCTCCTTATATAGTTTCGCATCCCCACCATGTGACCTTCATTTGACCTTATCAGCTGATATCAGCCTGCAGCCCGACTGACTACCGATCAGCTTCACTTCCTTATACAGGGTGTTATTTTGTAGACTTTACTAGCGTTTTGTTCAGCTATGTGCAATCCGATTTCCATGAAAATTTCTGGAGTGACCATTTAAGAACTGTGCTTGCAACTGGTAAATACAAAATTTTTATTGGTTTATTACTTTTGCAGAAAAGGACAGTCATTACTTTTTTCTTACATTTTTCTGCTAATATTTATTTTTTTTCGAAAAAGCATTATTATTTTATATTTAAATTAGTTTTTACATATTAATTGGGAACCTCCGTTGTTTTAGAATAAATTCATAAAGTCTCTTAAAATACCTGGCAAAAATGGTCTTTTTTTATTTAGGTAGGCGATGAATTTGTTTTGCTCTTATGACACTCATTCTTTTGACGTTATTAACAATAAATCACGATTGTCATAATTTGTCAACACAATAAGAACACAGAAAAGTTTTAAATCTGTAGCCCACCGACCTAAGATAATTAATAAACAAAGACTAAATCAGCCGACTATGTTTCGAAAACTTATTTAATTAGTTTAATCGATTATAAAGCTTTATTAAAAATGTGACAAATGATTTGTACGTAAAATAATCCAGATTTTCTGAAAAAAAATAATTATTAACATAAAAATCGATGAGTATGATAGTTACTATCATTTTCTGCAAAACCATTAGAGCAATTAAAACATTGTATTTACCAGTCGCAAGCACAGTTCTTAAACGGTCACTCCAGAAATTTTCATGGAAATCGAATTGCACATAGCTGAGCAAAACGCTAGTAAAGTCTACAAAATAACACCCTGTATAGATTTTCCCGCCAAATTCTCCAATTCCCCGCCACCACCACCCACCATGAATACATAACCTCACTTTTACATACGCGACAGTCCCACGATCCTACCACCTCGAAGTCTGCAGCCTGACTGAAATTTGCTGGTCATGCACCTACTTATATAGTTTCGTATCCCCACCACTCGGCTATTTCGTACTGCGCATGCGTGGTAGTTCGACCAATCAGCTGTTAGTATTGTGACCACGTGACCACAAGGTAGCCATGTCATGTGACCACGTGCGGTAGCCGACTACTGCGATCAGCCGGCACCTATAACATCGTGCAGGACCGAATACAAAACGAGTGAGGTCACACCAGCTGTTTGCTGCTGTTGTTTACATTTATGAATTTTCGATTTTGCCTGTCAGGACTTGTCTGTGACGTCACACGCAGCTGTGTATTAGGGTTATGCTGGGAATAAGATATGATTTGTCGAAGCTGCCGTGGCCCTGTTGGTATATCGGTATAGTTGTAAGGCGGATAGTGCATTCTATGCTGGTTCGATCCCCCAATACGGCAGCTTCGTTTTTTCTTTTTTCATTTATTTTTTTAATTTTGAATTTTTTAACGATCGTAATTTTTTTTAATCTCGATTAGTTTGAAAGGTAACTAAGGTAATTAAAATGCAGTACATACCAAAAATGACATACCTTTCGTAAGCCCCTGCGCCCCGTCAAGGCTTGAGATTTTGCAGAGGTGCCTTCTCTGATCTCTTTTTTTATATTTTTTTTTTGTTTTTTTATTTTTTTTGTAATTTTTTTGTGGCTTTTTTATAATTTTAAATTTTTTTTGTGTTTTTTATGCTTTTTTAATTTTTTTTGTGATTTTTTTTATAATTTTTTACCCTTAAGTATCAGAGAAAACAAGTTCTGAAATGAACTATAAACCAACTATAAACTATACTAAGATAAATTCTTCTAAATAATTTTTTTAATGTCTAACATTTTTTTTCACAATATTCAGTCTTTTTGTATTACTAAAACTTTTTGGTGGCAGAATTAGGATTGGTGCCAATTTTTTTTCATTGTTTTTTATTTGGACATATTTTTCTTTGACCCTATCGATGGACTGTTTTAAAATTTTAGATGTTGATGGCCCTTGATCCAAATCAAAATGGTAAGGCCTTTTTGCAGTGGGAGTAGTTGAATACAATGTACAATAACCTACTTCATGACGCAGTCTATTGTATGGTCTAGAAAAGACTTTGCCACATTGCAAACAAATATTTGCAATAATTCTTTCAAACTCGGCTTGATCCGGAAAGTAGTAATCCATTTTAATAGGTTATAAGTAATCCAAAATAATTAAACACTATCGTTCTTACTTCACCTTGAAGGTAGCGAAGTCGTATGATTAATGATTCAGAAGCAAGCAAGATCTTATATATATACCTATACTAAAATGCCAAAGATGCGCGCTAACAACATCTGGTTTCTTATCGGTGTGATGTCACAGACAAGTCTTGACAGGAAAAGTCGGAAGTCAGAACGCAGATAACTTATCAACATCTGGTTTCTTATCTTACACCTTACTGTTTGGATGTTGGCGAACGAAGGCGAATCCTTCCGAAGTGCCACCGATTTATTCAGGATAAGCAAGGGGGTGGACCATTAATCTTTTTAGAAATATGCAGTCATTTCGTCTCTTCGAGACGAAATTTTATGGCCGTCTGATGATGCACAAATCCAACACGCTGATTTTATTAATCAACGTTATAATTTTTCGGGGTGTATTGGGTCCACTGATGGGACCCATATCAATATTCCGGCGCCTACTCATAATGCTGTGTAATGATTTTTATAATAGGAATAAAAATCATTCGATTATTTTACAAGGAACGTATGTAAATTAGTAATGTAACGATAAATTGCAACTATTTTCTGTACAGTTATCGTAAAGCAAATCCAAAAACTGCCATGGAGAGCATCGTTCTTTTTTTTGGTTAAAATGGTATATTAATTGTGAAGGATAGTTTTGGGATTATACATTTCATGCTTCAATTATAAAAAATACTTAGGTACCTACCTACTATATGAAAATTTGTCAAATTTTCAACGTAACGGATATTTTCCCAAAATTTAGGCATGGAGTCCAAGCTGGATTTTCGGGGACTTTTGTCATAAGACACTTAAAAGTCTAATACACATTAAGTTTTCTCGTTGATTCCTATACCTGGGGAAGATTGAGTAACTCAATTGGGGCATTTAATTTGGTTCCAATTTTCTCTTTAAGCTTGTTTAATGTATTGTATTTTTTTTTCTTTGATTGAGCAAATAATGAAATTATTATACCTACTAGAGTAAAATTGAACCAATTTATTGTTATGTTAGGGCGGGCTTAAAACTAATTCAGTAAAGAAGTACATATTTTTGAATTTTGAATGCCTTTTTATTTTATTTAAGGTACGTGTAATAGTCAATTAGACTTGATTGATGTTTTTATTGGAATGCCGGATGCACGATGCCCGAGCGTTCATGACCAGCCCGCTGTATAACCATGTATCCGCAGGAGGTATATCTAGGGACAGACATTTACTTGGAGATTATGCATACCCCCTACACATAAACATGCTCACTCCTTATAAAGACAATGGGCATTTAACGTCAAGTCAAAGAAGATTTAACACTTGCCATGCAGCTATAAGATCATCAATCGAGCGCACATTTGCGCTATTAAAGGGGCGCTTCAGACGGCTAAAATTTCTTAATATGAACCGATTGGACGATATAAGTAACGTTATATGTGCCTGCTGTGTTCTACACAACTTAATTAACAAATATCAAGGATGGACAGACGAAGACTGTTTTTGAAGAATCAAATGATAATATCCCTGTTGGTCTTCATAATTTAGGTTGGAACAATAATTTGGCAAAACAAAAACGAAATAATATTTTAAATAATTTACGATTTATGAAAATTTATTAGCAGAAAAAAAAGAAAGCTTCAAATTAACTTTAATGGAGTTTTACTTAAACATAACTTCAACCCAACTTATCTTGGAGTAACTTTGGACATGCCTATTGTACAATAATCATTTAGAAAAGGTGAGACAAAAGACCAGGGACAATATTATATGTAAATTAGTGAAAACGAAATTGGGAGGCGGGATAGTTGAATAGTTTTTATGTTAACAAAATTGACGAACAATTAAACCAAACTATAAGAATAATTACTGGTACAATAAAATCCACACAAACGACTTGGTTGCCAAAGCTATTCCTTGACAAGCTCCATCTGACATTAGAAGAAGGCATGCATTTTTATTCACTTCTAACAAGAACCAATGCATTTTTTCCTTTTTTAAAAACTGCTTTATCCATTCATTTTCCCCCAAGTTATAAAATATACAGGGTGTCCGCGATCAATGTGCTTTTCTTTTAATGAGAGACAGCTGGTAAAAATCCAAGACATTTGGTAAAAACAGTTTTTTGAAAAAGTGCCCCCCTTCGGAAATAACGGCCTTTAAACATGTAGACTAAAAACCCTTAATCGTAAATATTTACCAAACGATTTCACCAACCATCATGAAAGTTGTACTATCAATAAAGGTAATAAAAAGGGTCATTTTAAACCCATTTTGAAATTTGGGGCCCCCTTTAAAATGGGTTAAACACTAGTAGTGTTGATAAAAACTGCATGTAATTTCTTTACCTTTAAGAATTTTGTAACTTTATGTATTTTTTTAAATACCCCAATTTAAGTAAAAACATTTTTTCCACTTGAAATTTCTGAGAAACTGGCATTAATACATGAGTCTTGTGAAAATATCTCCTCCATAATGCCATAGTAAGGCCACTGTGAAGGATCCCTTCCAGTTTTTGTGACTGTGTCCACAAACGTCTGCTGCGAATTTCTAAATTTCTTATCCAGGACTCCACCAGAAACAAGGGTATTAGAAATTTTGGAAAAATGCAGACAGACTCGCTTGCAGGGGGTCCGCCAAACCCTAGTTTGGTTCAGAGCCAACCTTGGGAATAAAAACACAAAGGACCTAAAGATGTATTGAAAATTAAAAAAAAATCATGAAAAATGTTAGAATGATTGCCCTTCACGCGCCCTTAAAAGCACATCTAAACATAGTGCTGCTTTTTCACGGATACATACCTACGGGAGGAAGGCTAAATCCGCGCAACATCTACCTTGTAAATGTGAAAACCTGGGCCATAAAAAATGATAAATATTTAAAAAAGAACGAAGTAGAGTCACACTAAGAAACTTTGGTAAAGAATTTGACTCTTTCTAAATAGGAAATATATTTTCCAAAAGCAATCTTTTAACAAACTTGGAGAGTGTATAATAATCCTTAGGTTGCATCAATGCTTCAGGAGTGGGTTGCAGAGACAGACACACCTTACAAAAAAATACTCGTTTGGGGCCCCATGTGTTGCGGTTAATGCAAACAAGATTGGTTCAAACCCGATGCAAATTGCAAAGTAATTTTATTTCAACTTACCTGGTGAAACGGCACAAATGTGCATGCTAAGATTTAACATGGGCGTTCCATCAGCATTTTTTTAAATTGTTAAATTATTCATTTCTATTAAAATTATTTAGGTACTTAAGTTAAAAAAAATGACACTGACAATTCTTTAATTTTCAGCAACAACCTGCAACATCAAAAACATCATTTAATTAGTCAGCAACTTCAAAATTAACCGCTTTATTGATATTGTAGTGTAAATACGGTTTTAAATAACTAAACTCTCAATTCAGCATATACCAAAAAGCTGCTGGACATTTGAACGCGCTCAAAAAAAAAAGACTTGATGTTGCGTCCTTAGTTACCTAGTCAACAAATTTGGCACTTTTGTATTCCGGGCAATTTGTAAGCATTCTTCTTGAATCTTTTTTTGCAATGAGTGAAATTAACGAGCCATCTTCTTCAAATTAAAAAAAAAGGCGTAACAGCCTATCATCCTTATCGGGCGAAGAGGATATAAGTAAAATTAACGAACCATCTTCTTTAAGTTCAAAGATAAGGCGCTATAGCTTATCTTCTGCATTATCGGACGAACTTCCTGAATCCGACCAATTTAGTTTGGGTGGAGAGGTATGTATAATGCTATTCCTATTATATTATATTAGACTGTGTTTTACTACTAAAGAAAAGAGAAATAAGCAGTCCAATAAATCTTACAAATTTTAATAAAATGTTTTCCTTCAACCCAAATTAATTTACATAAAAAGCAGCAGCTTTCGCGAGGGGGTCTCAGCTCTGTGTATTCTATGTACAGGCATATTTTGTAGTCTCCTGTATTCCCATGTATTCCTATTTGTTCCTATTCCGTGCAACGTCCTTGAAACAAGACCTTTAGGAGTAGCTTAGGCTATGGAACATAGGGTTACAATACAATTGAATTCTCTTGCTGACTAAAGAGAAACTGCTGGCGAGCAGACAAACTAACTGTTATGACAGACAGTAGGAATACCTTCTAGATAACTAGGCCTGAAACGTTTATAATGACAAATATAAAACATGCGTCGACCTGAAATGAAGTATGCCATGAAACAAAGTTATCCCTACTGTCTGTCAAAAAAAGTGACGTTTGTCTTATTGGAGAAGTCAATACACAATTTAAATTCACATTGTTGGGCATATAAAAGTAATGTTTTTATCAAATTTAAAAGAATTGTGCTGGTACTGCTGCTTTTGTAATATTTGTGTGGACTAAATGTAAAAAAAAGGTATTTTAGCAAAGATAAACAAATCCTGTATAGATACAATTTCTAGGGAAAGTGTTTAGTTCGACGGATGCAGACGTACAAATAAGCGACAGCGATGCAGACGTACAAGGGAACGAGAGCGAGTCTGACTAAAATGAAAGCGATAAGTGAGGACAGGAGGCGTCCAAACAATACGAATATTGCCAATATTGGTAACAATAATGGTTGGGGTAATGACCCCGATTATTTATCAAATAATTTTCATTTTGATGAGCAAAATGTGAGATCTAAAAACCTGAACATCCCTGAAGAAAAAAAAATGATTCTTTGGAATATTAAAAAAAAATTTTTTTTGATAACATTGTTGACAGAATTTCAAACGAAACAAACATTTTTTACCGACAAAAAGTTGAAGAGGCAGGCGTACTTTCACCCAAATCCAAATGTGGAGTGGAAGTACTCCTGACAAAATTTTTTGTTTTTTGTCACTAATTTTCATAGATATATACTTAATACACTAGATAGCTAACTTCAATTTTAAAAGTGAAGCCAAAAAGTTTGAAGTTTGGGAGGGCAAAACATAGACAAACCATAGTAAAATAATATATAGGCGTTTATAAATTTAGCAACCTATGTAAGTAATAAGTACTTACTATATTTTCTACAAACAGGAAAGTAGAAAAGAACAATAAATATTTAATTTGCAATTTTTTTATTGTTTACATCGTAAATATAACACTTGCATTAATAATAAACCATAGTCGAAAAAAAGAATTAGGCATTACTAAAAAGAATTTGTTTAGATAGAATTTGTCTTTTACTAGTAGGATTTAAAATATCTTGCGAATAAAATTTACCAAAAGATAACAGCCTAATTTTCAAAAATCTTTTTACCATTAAGCCGATTAAATTCAACTTATGCGGACGCTCATCGATAGCCACATTTGGACAGTTTAATGATTCAAAAATATGTGGATCTAAGGCATATTTTCGACTACAGTCCATAATCGTTTTCTGAATTAAATTTTGATTATGGTCCAAATTTTTAAAGTTGCTGGTGTACTGTAAACTTCTACGATCAGCTTCTTTTATTAACAAATAAACACTTTTTGAGGCCAGTTTAAGACCTCCTCGATTTTTGGAAAATGTTAATTTTGCAAATTTTTCATTTTCAAGTTCCATTTTATCCCCAATTAAGCAAGAGCAACAACTTTCGCACCCAATGGATCCAACAATTTTAAAAACAACGTAGCCAGAAATATAATATAAAATATTGTCCTTTAAATTTGAGTTAGAGTTTGTCAGAATTAAAATTTATTCACTTTCATGGTCATCGTCATTAAATTCATACAAATTAGAGTCCTCCAAATTATCTTCATTAAGTGTCTCCACAAAATTTTTTAAAGGTGATTTCCTGCGGGACCATTTAAAATCAAAAATAGATCCAACTGGATCATCGTCTAGCGCCAAACAGTTAGCAGATGGAGATGGTTTTATGTCATTTTTAAGAAGTA
The DNA here is from genome assembly GCA_963920755.1 of Cartodere bifasciata. Lineage (NCBI taxonomy): Eukaryota > Metazoa > Arthropoda > Insecta > Coleoptera > Latridiidae > Cartodere > Cartodere bifasciata. The sequence continues at coordinate 5,494,379 of OY987198.1, forward strand.
TATTTTTCATGCTCTGTTTGAATTCCAGGACGTTAGGGTTATTATTACACCCAAATCTTCGCCTAATCCGAGCAAATAATAATTCTATATGATCTTGCGAAAACCTGTAGGTTAACAAGTACCTATAGTTGATGTTATTATACAGATATTCCTTTGATATATCTATAATTGATTTTACTGCGGTACTTAGACCAACAATAAAGGCTTTTCTCCTAGATTTCACCAGCGGACGATTATCATATTGTAACTTAAATAAATATTTAAGTTTTGGAACAATGGTGTCTTCCAAATATTGAATGTTATTGGAAAATATGGGTTTCTTAAATCCCTTTCCTACTGGACTTCTGGAATTAAGGAAATCAAATATTCTATCAATATTTCGAATAAAAGTAACAGTTTCCTGAACATTTTTAAAATCTGGTTCATTTTGCAGAAATTCTAAGGCGTCCGCTATTGATGAACTTAATGTTTGCGCTGCCAAACAAACTTTCATAATATTTTTTTTCCAATAAATATGTGCAGATGTTAATTTGTTTGCAAATTTTAAAGTTATTTTCGTTTGCAAGTTAAACAGGCTCTCTATAAATGACCATCGAATTTCACCATTTTTTTTTGGAGTATGAAGTAGACGGCAAAATGGTCGTTAAGGAAGTTGACAAAGAAGGCGATAAAGAAGATGTTAAAGTGGTTGGCAATGAAGATCGGAGATTGGACATGGATAAACTATGTAGAAGCAGACTCAGAGTTAACATCGGAGTATGAAGTAGGTGGTAAGGAAACTGGTAAAATAGGCAATAAAGATGACAATGGAGATGGTAATAAAAATGTTTCAGAAGAGTGGGGATTAGACATGGCAAAAGTAGTATTAGATTGGTCATTAGAACATAAAGTGGAAGCCGATTGAGAATTGAAGTATGAAGAAGACGGTAAAGAAAATGGCAAACGAGTTGGCAAACAACTTAGATTCGTTTTTAAATTAAACGACAAACCACAAGTTCCTCGTGGAACTCGCTCTCTATTATAAAATATAGAGGGAACGGCACATGGCCTCAATCTTTTTTTAAAAAGACACATAAAATCTCTTTCTCTAAAATGCCCATCGCAAATTCGAGACCATTTGGTTGGCAAAAAAGCCACATTAAATTTTCCTTGTCGTATAACCTTTACCACTTTTCTAAAAGCTCTTGGTTTTTTAGGGGAAATCTAAAAACATTTTAAATAAATAAATTTACGGTTAATTGCAGGCATTAAAAGCACGGGTAATACTTGAACAGATGGCATTCATCCGTTGAGCGAATTCCACACACAACACATGATTGAACCATAATGTGGTGTACCGCTACAAAAGAAAGAAAATTGGGTTTTCAGCATATTTAAAAGCATAAGTAAAAAACATACCTTTTTTTCTATTTTGACAATAAACTATGTAGAATTGACATTAATTAAAATAATATTCAAGTAACATAGTAGGTATGTATTATGTATTAAAAGTACAAACTGTATAGTAAAAATATCTATGGTTTGCCCTCCCAAACTTCAAATTACGAGAAAAATCTGTGCAAAGTCCGGCTTCACTTTTTGAGTAACTAAATAGTGGTAGTTATCAATCTAGGTTATTTATATTATATCTATGCTAATTTTAATGATGGGACTAGTTAAACTAAACACTAAAAGCAATATTGGACCACAGATGTTTTATTGGCCCAAAATATATTTAGAAAAGTTATGTCTCTTGATCAGTTTGAGTTGTATTTGAGGTTACATCACTTCAATGATAATTTAACTATGCAAGGTGGTGATAAACTGTTTAAAATTCGGCCCATTATTTATAGATCATCTAAGAGAATCATTTTCAAAATTTTTGAATCCTTACAAAAACGTTTGCACTGCCGAGAGTATATCGCCTTGGAAGGGTCGGGTATCATTCAAACAATACATCCCTTCCAAACGGCATAGATTTAGAATAAAATCATTTGTCTTATACGACGGTGTAACTAATTATGTGTTAGACTTTATTGTCTACACAGGTAATTCAACCGAAATTATTTACACTGACGATGATTTGGGAATGACAGGGTCGGTTGTGACTACCCTATTAGAGCCTTATTTTAAAAAGGGCCATACCATATTTATGGACAATTGGTATTCACAACCGGCGCTGTATGAATTTTTGCATAACAAGCTTACCAGAGTAGTAGAGACGGTAAGAAAAAATCGGAAAGGGTTGCCAAAAATTTTGGAAAGGCCAGCTAGGAATGAAACTATTTGTAGCAATAATAAAAACTAGCTGAGTCGAGGCCTGTGGATCCGACTCTTGAGTTCATTTCTTACGTTACATTTATTTTTTTTTTAGAATCAAAGCGTTTCCTGAAGATAGTCCAGAAGGTCCAAATTTTGAATAATAAAAATTGTATTGAACTTGCAAACGATGTGACCTTGACATGATCTTGAAATCCTGTCTTTTGGTTATCCATCCTTAAAGTTTGAAACCTATAACTATTGTGATCTTTGAGATAACCAAAGATAAACTATAAATCGCTTCCTGAAGATGGCCTACTAAGTCCGAAACACAAAAACAATCTTTTGCTTTTTCAAAAAACAGGTCCAACATTTATCTTGCATAAAACTTAACATAGTTTTTAAATAATAAAAATGCTATTGACCTTTTTTAACAATATGACCTTGACATGACCTTGAACTCCTGTCTGTTGGTTATCTATCCTCCAAGTTTGAAACCTCTAACTATTGTGATCTTTGAGATAACCGAAGTCAAACTAAAAGTCGCTTCCTGAAGATGGCGTACTAGTTCCGAAACATAAGTAAAACCTTTTGTGTTTTCAAAAACATGTCCAACATTTACCTTGCATTTAACTTAACATAGTTTTTTAATAATAAAGATGCTATTGACCTTTCAAACAATATGACCTTGACATGACCTTGAACTCCTGTCTTTTGGTTATCCATCCTCCAAGTTTGAAACCGTTAACCATTGTAATCTTTAAGATAATCGATGTCAAACTATAAATCGTTTCCTGAAGATGGCCTACTAAGTTCGAAACATAAGAACAACGTTTTGTGTTTTTAAAAACATGTCCAACATTTACCTTGCATTTAACTTAGCATAGTTTTTTAATAATAAAAATGATATTGACCTTTAGAAAGATATGACCTTGACATGACCTTGAACCCCTGTCTTTTATGAAACCATCCTCCAAGTTTGAGTCCTCTAACTATTGTAGTATTGGAACTATGTCAATGCAAACATTGACATTTGAAAACGTCATAGCTCTTTTCCTAGAAATAGAATTTTTTTTTAAAAGTTTTAACACAAAGGGCTCTATGAAAGAATATGTTTAAGCAAAAAAAAATCACAATATTTTGGGCTAGATTTTTTTTTGCATGCAATATCTACTAACCTTGACCAGTGGTCAGTATGACCTTGTGGTCAACTTGACCACAAGACTTTCGTATTTACTTATGCCAAGTTTGAACCTTCTACCTAGTACCATAATTGAGTAAATTATGCTTAAAGAAATTTTTTGCTCCGTACATCCATCCATCCATCCTAACATACACCAAAGTGATATTTTTTAATAACAACCCAATGGATGGTCCGATCAACATGATTCTAGTGTCAAAAGATATGTAATTTTTTGTAGCAGCTTTCCAACAGCCTTAACATTTACGTATCTTGCTTCGTTTAGGCACAGTTTCAAAAAAACATCGATTTTCAGAAATTGCAATTACAATAGTACATTTCCTTTAGAGAAATGAACTAAAATGAAATTGACCTTTAGAAAGATATGACCTTGAACCCCTGTCTCTTGTGTATCCATCCTTCAAGTTTGTGTCCTCTAACTATTGTAGTATTGAAGCTATGTCAATGCAAACATTGACATTTGAAAACGTCATAGCTCTTTTCCTAGACATAGAATTTTTTTTAAACAGTTTTAACACAAAGGGCTCTTCAAAAGAATATTTTTAAGCAAAAAAAAATCACAATATTTTGGGCTAGATTTTTTTTTGCATGCAATATCTTCTAACCTTGACCAGTGGTCAGTATGACCTTGAGGTCATCTTGACCACAAGACTTTGGTATTTTCTTATGCCAAGTTTGAACCTTCTACCTAGTACCATAATTAAGTAAATTATGGTTAAAGAAATTTTTTGCTCCGTACATCCATCCATCCATCCATCCATCCTAACATACACCAAAGTGATATTTTTTAATAACAACCCAGTGGATGGTCCGATCGAGATGATTCTAGTATTAAAAGATCGGTAATTTTTTGTAGCATCTTTCCAACATTCACGTATCTTGCTTTGTTTAGGCACAGTTGCAAAAAAACATCCATTTTCAGAAATTGCAATTACAATAGTACATTTCCTTTAGAGAAATGAACTAATAGTATGCTTTTAATTAAGTCGCACGATAAACGAGAAGTTCACGTGTTGACTACGTCACAGCAATAGAATTGTAGATACGGGAAAAATAAATTACGCCACAAACGAGCCCATAAGGAAACCCGAGGCAATTCAAGATTACTGCAAGGAAATGGGAAATGTTGACAGAATGGACATGATTACCAGCTTTTCTTCCGTTGAAAGAAAATCCACAAAATGGTACAAAAAATATTTTTTCCATTTATTAGACATTTCGGTATTTAATGCTTACGTGTTATTTAAAAATTGTACTGCTAGTATACTTGGGGCTTAGCAAAATTTAGGTTGGAATTAATAAGGAGAATGGTCGAGGAATATCGACACGATATTCCATGTCTAAATCGTGGACGACGTCCTATAGAAAATCAATTACGATTTCCGGGCAGACATTTTCCAAAAAAATGTCCTGACATGCCTGAACGTGGCATTGCCACTAGGAAATGCTACGTTTGTAGCCACAGTAAAATTAATCAGTAAAAGATTTTTTTAACGATTGTAATGTGGCTCTTTCTGTTGTGCCGTGTTTCGAAAAATATCACACTAAAAAAATATGTTTAACATATAGTGTAAAAACAAAGACTTTCTTTAAATGCCTTAAATATTTCTAGTACATTTAATGTCAGTTTTATTAACTTACTTAGCACCCTTAACCTAAAAAAAAAGATTATTTCTGATCCTACAAGAATCACACAGTTTTCTGCTACACTTTTGGACTACATTATTACAAATTCTGACAAAGTAATTCAGGATTCTGGGGTTATTGATGTACATAACGTAGCTGATTATTCACTTATATTTTGTAAATTTTTAAATCAATAATGCATTTAAGGTAAAAGTAAAAACTTTCCGCAATATGCAATATTTTATTAAAGAGTTGTTTAAACTCACTTAGAGTCGCTACCGTGGGGTGATATTCTTTTGACTGAGAACCTAGATAGAAAAGTAATCCTTTTCAACAACTTTTTGCTTCAACTCATGGACCCGCATATGCCTTACGTTACGCGTATGTTTTCTAAACCGTGGTGTCCTTGGCTTACTCATAATATTGACAACTGAAATTAGCGTAACGAGATAACTTCCAAACTTAAGTTTTGGGCGCAATTTTAAGATTCTTTAGATAGTAGCTGGGCGGGCTACATTAGATTTTTAGTGCATGTAAAAAAGTCAAAGTGACAATTTAAAGTAAAAACTTCATTATAAATTAAAACTATAATAATGGACTTGCTTTGTGCGGTAAACAGAAAAAGATAATATTTTTTATCTATAAATTTCCCATACATAAAACTCTCGAAAAAACTTTAAAGTTAAATGAAAATAAAAAATAGACAACCATACAAAAAAATTCTGAAAAATCGCATCAAAAAGGGGCCATCTAATCAAGACACTTATATTTCTAATTTAATTTTTTAAATTTGAGAAAAGCGGGATTTAGAAGGCACAGTCTACTAACCATGGGAAGTATTTACATTCTTTCGTTCATCGGGTTCCAACAAGTTATTTCTAAGCTTCCTTTTATTACCTATATTCATTTTCTGGACATGGGTCATAATAATCGACACATAATATGTGTGATAAATTTCGTAAATGTGTCTCGTTGAGTAAGTTATTGCCTATATTGATATGATAATGGACTTGCTTTGTGCGGTAAACAGAAAAAGATAATATTTTTTATCTATAAATTTCCCATACATAAAACTCTCGAAAAAACTTTAAAGTTAAATGAAAATAAAAAATAGACAACCATACAAAAAAATTCTGAAAAATCGCATCAAAAAGGGGCCATCTAATCAAGACACTTATATTTCTAATTTAATTTTTTAAATTTAAGAAAAGCGGGATTTAGAAGGCACAGTCTACTAACCATGGGAAGTATTTACATTCTTTCGTTCATCGGGTTCCAACAAGTTATTTCTAAGCTTCCTTTTATTACCTATATTCATTTTCTGGACATGGGTCATAATAATCGACACATAATATGTGTGATAAATTTCGTAAATGTGTTTCGTCTAGTAAGTTATAACCTATATTCGTAATCGAACAGATTCTTTGTGGGCAAGATAATCATTTGGTTTTACTGAAGATACTAACTGTCCCAAATACACTTGCACTTGTACAGCCGTGCAATATTAAAGCCGAAATTAAAATATTTTGATTTACTAGCAAACAATTATGTAAAACCGAAAAAAGAAGTAAGAAATTATGTTTGCAACAATTTTTTTTCTTAAATGACAGTTGTGTGACAGACAGTTGACAACTTGATTGACAATTGTTTACAATAAATCATTAAGCACACTTAAGTTAAATTCTAAGCACTTATGACGTCACTCTAGCTACTAGATCTGTCAAAATTTAAGCCATTGTAGTTAATTTCAGTTGTCTATTAAGTCCTTAATGAAACTTCGCGATCGTGCTTTTAAAAAATTCAAAACAAGTAGGAAAATTGCCGATTTTGCATACTATCGTGCGATCCACAAAATTTGACGTCGACTCTTGCCATGCATTTGTAAAATTTCAATTTTTTTCATTGTTAAAACATTGTCGATTGTCATATTTTTGACGTTTTACTGCCAACGTCGACGTCAAATTTTGTTGATCGCACGTTATAAAAATTTAAGAAATTTACAAGAAAAAGTATTGATCAGGAGAAGAAAGCGTACCTTGCTTTTAAGTCACAATCTTTCAATAAGGCTGAATTATGGACAGCTGTTAATAAAATGTGTTTTTCGGATAAAAAAAAGACATTACCACGACACTTTAACAATGCTGATGGCCTTAACTCATATTTTATTGACAGCTCCAGGAACGTACCAACCCTTGGTGCTGGTGAACTAATTATAACGCACTTAGTAAATTTTTCATTGGAAAAAAGTAAATGTTCTTTGTTGTGGAAAAAAGCAATCGTTGTACCTATTGCCAAGATATCAAGTCCTACGGAGTTTAAAGATTTAAGACCGATAAGTAAGCTTCCGGTACTGCCAAAATTTTTTGAAAAGGTTGTGTCTACTCAATTAAAGGATCATTTATTGCATTACAATATTTTACCTATCTGGCAGTCAGGTTTCAGGGAAAAGTATAGTTGTGAAACTCCGTTATTACATCTCGTTGATGATATTACCCGGGGTATTGATGAAAATAAAGTCACAGCGTTGATATTATTAGATTATTCTAAAGCATTTGACAATACTGAACATAACATTTTACTGAGCATTCTTCATCACATAGGTCTTGCTGATGTCGCAACAACAATTTAAGAAGGTGTGATTCCTTAATTTTATCTAATTTTTTGCGACGTCGTGTATGACTCATTTCTTAGCAAAGTGGATAAAAGAAGAATTCAGCGACTACAAAATTCGTGCTTGCGATTAATCTATGGCGTTCGCAGAAGGAATCACATAACACCTTCATTAATTAAGTCAGAGTGGTAAAACATAAAAAATCGAAGGCTACTTCACAGTTCTACTTTATTTCATAGAATTATTATTTTTAAGACGTCATCGTATCTTTATCACAAAATTCGGCATAGAACAGATGATCATAACTCGTCACCGCGGACGTATTGATGTTCCTAAAGACAAAAAAGCCAAATTTTTCGAAAAGGTTTCTCTTTTCGTATTGCCAAAATCTATAATAACTTGCCAAAAAGTCTAAAATGTTTAAATCTCGCCACTTTTAAAATCCATCTAAAAAAATACTTTTGTTAAACCAAAATTGGTAAAAAGAGATTTTTTTCTGGCCGCACACTCTTTGAAAAGATCTGCATCCGTGTTTTCTCGGCTGGGCTATCATCCTCAGATGAAGATAGGACCCTATCTTTCGGTGAGGATGATAGCCTTGACCTGGAATGCGTGTTTGGATTTTCCTGATGTTGGGTGTAGGCTAGGGAAAATTTCTATGCCACAAATAATTTTTAAGTGAAAACCGAAAACAAAATTTAAAACCTAAATTTGGACAGTATAGTCATTCACAGAATAATTTAGATAATGCCACTATATTGTTTACATTTTTTAAAGTATAGTAGTGGTTCACAGGTGTTAGGACAAATCAGTACAACTTCTTACTAAGAGTAGCGACGTTTCGCCAGCGTTTCCGGCTTCTTCCCGTCTTATTAGTAGAATTAAACTGAGTCGTAAAAATGCGACATATTGCTGCTAAGTTTGGATCAAAATCAGTATCAGGATTTTGATCCAATTAACTAAAAAAGTTAAAATCCTAATGGCTTTACACGTATTGAACGATTTAGACACATTAGAGTACAAAACACAAACATTTACCATGTCCTCCTTAGGGAGAGCAAATTCTTAATTTTGAGCAAGCTGGATTATTCACTGTAATATACGTAGTTTAGCAAAAAACTTTCATTTACTTGAGTTTTAGTTCATTTATCTAAAGGAAATGTACTATTGTAATTTCGATGTTTTTTTGCAGCTATGCCTAAACAAAGCAGGATACGTGAATGTTGGAAAGATGCTACAAAAAATAACCGATCTTTTAATACTAGAATCATATCGATCAGACCATCCACTGGGTTGTTATTAAAAAATATCACTTTGGTGTATGTTAGGATGGATGGATGTATGTACGGGACAAAAAATTTATTTAACTGTAATTTACTCAACTATGGTGCCGGATAGAAGTAAGTAAATACCAAAGTCTTGTGGTCAAGGTGACCTGAAGGTCAAACTGACCACTGGTCAAGGTTAGAAGATATTGCATTCAAAAATAAATCTAGCCCAAAATATTGTGTATTTTTTTTGCTTAAAAATATTCTTTCACAGAGCCCTTTGTGTTAAAACTTTTTTTAAAAAATGTCGAGGAAAAAAGCTATGACGTTTTTAATAAATGTTTGCATGACCATAGCGCCAATACTACAATAGTTAGAGATCTTACACTTGGAGGATGGATACACAAGAGACAGAGGTTCAAGGTCATGTTAAGGTCATACCTTTTTAATGATCAATAGGAATTTATTATTAAAAAACTATGTTAAGTTAAATGCAAGGTAAATGTTGGACATTTTTAGAGAAACAATTGTATCGAAAAAAATGAGATATCAAACTATCGTCCTATATCGCTGCTACCGGTGGTCTCAAAGGTATTGGAATAAGTTATGGCCAAACAAATTATCCAGTTCTTTAAAGAAAACAATCTATTTTCGGACAATCAATTAGTTTACTGCCAGCATTTTCAAAAGTTTTTGAAAGTGCCATTAATAAACAATTAACAAATTTTCTATAAAAATATAATGTTATCAATCCTAGTCAACATGGTTTTGTTAAGGAAAAGTCAACGAATTCCGCATTATGTGAGTTTGTTACTGAAATAACATCTTCTTTGGAAAATAAATAAATCACAGTAGGCATGTTCATTGACTTCTCCTCTGCCTTCGACACAATTGATCATACAATATTATTATCTAAGCTTCATAACTACGGTATTCGTGGTTTAGCACATAATCTCTTTAAATCGTACCTGTCAAATAGGACTCAAAGGGTCCAAATGTCATTTAATGTCACTAACGAAGAAATGGCAGTCACAACCGGTGTACCACAAGGATCTATCTTGGGACCGACACTATTTATTTTGTTCGCTAATGACTTAATTTCATTTTTAAAAACTGAAAATGTGTTTGTAACTTGTAACGCTGACGAAACCAATATTCTTGTAAAAGCTCAAAATCAAACCGAGCTGGAACCTTAAGTTAAAGAGGTGTATGAGAATTTGTTGTCTTGGTCTCTTAAAAACAATTTAATTATTAATGAAACCAAAACATCAGCTATTCACTTTAGATCATCTAAGAGGCGATTAAATTTTGAAGTTGTTGATAAGATTATATGTAGTTCCTATGTAAAGATGCTTGGAGGGACAATTGACTGTCACTTGCAATGGTCAAATCATGTTGATAATTTATGTAGTAAGTTAAGGAAATATTGATTTACCCTTCGTTTTTTAAAAAATGTATGTAGTAAGGAAGTCCTTCTTAGTTTATATTATGCCAACTTTCAGTCTTTGTTTAGATACAACATTGCTAATTGGGGTTCATCTTCTTCCATTGATAAAGTTTTTACTCTGCAAAAGCGTGCCATACGTATTATTTTCATAAAAAATAGAAAATCTTGCAGAACTACTTTTAAAGAACAAAACATTCTAACAGTCATGGATACTTATATTTTCGAAGTTTGTCTCTATGTGTTTAAGAATTTGCATATCTTTTCCAAAAATATTGTCCCTCATTCTCATGAAACACGCCATAAAAATAAACCTTCCTGATGCACATAAGTCGTCATTCTATCAAAAGGGAATTTTTTTTATTGGCTGCAAGTTATATAACTGTTTTCCAAAGGAAATAAAACTTTTACATAATTCGGTAAAATTTAAATCAGCATTAAAATTGTACTTACAAGAAAAGAGCTGTTATAATTTGAACGAATTTTTATGATTTTCTTTGTTTGTTTACTTTACATTATTATTATTGTTTCTTTGATACTTAATTAGTTTGTTAGTTCTAGTTTTGACCTTTTCACTTACTTGTTATGTCTTTGTATTTTTTAATATAAAATAAGTTTGTAAAATAAAGATTTTCTACTCTACTCTACTTTACTCTACTATAAGGGTGTTATTTGGGGGCTTAAGAGTTTTTTTATATAAAAATGTATTTAAAAAGAATTTTAAGAAAACTATTTTCAAATTAATTGCAAAGTTTGAAGCAAATCAAAATATCTTTAGTCTCGGAAGTACGAAAAATCCTTTACTTTTAACAATTTTAGACCCTTTTTAGTTCATTTCTCTAAAGGAAATGTACTATTGTAATTGCAATTTCTGAAAATTGATGTTTTTTTTGCAACTGTGCCTAAACGAAGCAAGATACGTAAATGTTAAGATGTGAAAAGTTGCTACAAAAAATTACCGATCTTTTAATACTAGAATCATCTCGATCGGACCATCCACTGGGTTGTTATTAAAAAATATCACTTTGGTGTATGTTAGGATGGATGTACGGAGCAAAAAATTTCTTTAACTGTAATTTACTCAACTATGGTACTAGATACAAGGTTCAAACTTGGCATAAGTAAATACCAAAGTCTTGTAGTCAAGATGACCCCAAGGTCATATTGACCACTGGCCAAGGTTAGTAGATATTGCATGCAAAAAAAAATCTAGCCCAAAATATTGGATGTTTTTTTTTGCTTAAAAATATTCTTTTACAGAGCCCTTTGTGTTATAACTTTTTAAAAAAAATTCTATGTCTAGGAAAAAACTTATGACATTTTTAAATGTCAATGTTTGCATTTACATTGTTCCAATACTACAATAGTAAGAGGTCTGAAACTTAGAGGATGGATACACAAGAGACAGGGGTTCAAGGTCATATTTATTTAAAGGTCAATAGCATTCTTGTTATTAAAAAACTATGTCAAGTTAAATGCAAGGTCCATTTTGGACATGTTTTTAAAGACACAAAAGGTTGTTCTTATGTTTCTGACTTAGTAGGCTATCTTCAGGAAACGATTTATAGTTTGACTTCAATTATCTCAAATACCACAATAGTTAAAGATCTCAAACTTGGAGGATGGATAACCAAAAGACAAGAGTTCAAGGTCATGTAAAGGTCATATTGTTTAAAAGGTCAATAGCATTTTTATTATTAAAAACCTATGTTAAGGTAAATACAAGGTAAATGTTGGACATGTTTTTGAAAACACAAAAGGTTGTTCTTGTGTTTCGGACTTAGTAAGCCATCTTCAGGGAACGATTTATAGTTTGACTTCAATTATCTCATGCACCACAATAGTTTAAGGTCTCAAACAGAGGATGGATAACCAAAAGACAAGAGTTCAAGGTCATGTAAAGGTCATATTGTTTAAAAGGTCAATAGCATTTTTATTATTAAAAACCTATGTTAAGGTAAATGCAAGGTAAATGTTGAAAATGTTTTTAAAAACACAAAAGGTTGTTCTTGTGTTTCGGACTTAGTAAGCCGTCTTCAGGGAACGATTTATAGTTTGACTTCAATTATCTCATGCACCACAATGTAATAGTTTAAGGTCTCAAACTTAGAGGATGGATAACCAAAAGACAAGAGTTCAAGGTCATATTGTTTAAAAGGTCAATAGCATTCTTATCATTAAAAACCCATGTTAAGGTAAATGCAAGGTAAATGTTGGACATGTTTTTAAAAACACAAAAGGTTGTTCTTGTGTTTCGGACTTAGTAAGCCATCTTCAGGGAACAATTTATAGTTTAACTTCAATTATTTCATACACCACAATAGTTAAAGGTCTCAAACTTGGAGGATGAATAACCAAAAGACAGGAGTTCAAGGTCATGTCAAGGTCATATTGTTTGAAAGGTTAATAGGATTTTTATTATTAAAAAACTATCTTACGTTAAGTGCAAGGTAAATGTTGGACATGTTTTTGAAAACATAAAAGGTTGTTCTTATATTTCGGACCTAGTAGGCCATCTTCAGGAGACGATTTATAATTTGACGATTAGTCAAGTCAAACTTAAAGAATGGATAATAAAAAGACAAAGGTTCAGGGTCATGTAAAGGTCTTATGGTTTAAAAGTTTGGTATAATTTTAGTAAGGAAATGTACTATTGTAATTGCAATTTCTGAAAATCGATGTTTTTTTAAAACTGTGCCTAAACGAAGCAAGATACGTGAATGTTAAGGGTTTTGGAAAGATGCTACAAAAAATTACCGATCTTTTAATACTAAAATCATATCGATCGGACCATCCAGTGGTTTGTTATTAAAAAATATCACTTTGGTGTATGTTAGGATGGATGGATGTACGGGACAAAAAATTTCTTTAACTGTAATTTACTCAACTATGGTACTAGATAGAAGGTTCAAACTTGGCATAAGTAAATACCAAAGCCTCGTGGTCAAGGTGACCTCAAGGTCAACATGTCCACTGGTCAAGATTAGAAGATATTGCATGCAAAAAAAATCTAGGCCAAAATATTGTAATTTTTTTTTGCTTAAACATATTCTTTCGGAGAGCCCTTTGTGTTAAAACTTTTTAAAAAAAATTCTATGTCTAGAAAAAAAGCTATGACGTTTTCAAATGTCAATGTTTGCATTGACATAGCTTCAATACTAAAATAGTTAGAGGACTCAAACTTGGAGGATGGATACACAAGAGACAGGGGTTCAAGGTCATGTCCAGGTCATATCTTTATAAAGGTCAATATCATTATTATTATTAAAAAACTATGCTAAGTTAAATGCAAGGTAAATGTTGGACATGTTTTTTAAAACACAAAACGTTCTTCTTATGTTTCGAACTTAGTAGGCTATCTTCATGAAACGATTTATAGTTTGACTTCGGTTATCTCAAAGATTACAATGGTTAACGGTTTCAAACTTGGAGGATGGAAAACCAAAAGACAGAAGTTCAAGGTCATGTCAAGGTCATATTATTTGAAAGGTCAATAGCAATTTTATTATTAAAAAACTATGTTTAGTTTAATGTATGGTAAATGTTGGACATGTTTTTGAAAACACAAAAGGTTATTCTCATGTTTCGGACTTAGTAGGCCATCTTCAGGCGACGATTTACAGTTTGACTTTAGTTATCTCAAAGATCACAATAGTTAAAGGTTTCAAACTTGGAGGATGGATAACCAAAAGACAAGAGTTCAAGGTCATGTTAAGGTCATATTGTTTGAAAGGTCAATAGCATCTTTATTATTAAAAAACTATGTTAAGTTAAATGCAAGGTAAATGTTGGACATGTTTTTGAAAACACACAAGACTGTTCTTATGTTTCGGACGTAGTAGACCATCTTCAGGAAGCGATTTATAGTTTGACTTCGGTTATCTGAAAGATCACAATAGTTAAAGGTTTCAAACTTTGAGGATAGATAACCAAAAGACAGGAGTTCAAGGGCATGTCAAGGTCATATCGTTTAAATTTAATTTTTATTAATCAAAAGTTATTTCCTAGTAAATGCAATGTAAATTTTGGACATGTCTTCAAAAACATAAAAGATTGTTTTTATGTTTTGGACCTACTGGACTATCATCAGGAAACGCTTTAATTCTAACAAAAAAATGAATGTAACGTAAGAAATGAACTCAATAGTCGGATCCACCGGCCTCGACTCAGCTAGTTTATTATTCAAAAACTACTTTTTGTTAAATGCAATGTAAATATTGGACATGTCTTTAAAAACATAAAAGGTTGTTTTTATGCTTTGGACCTACTGGACTATCATTAGGAAATGCTATAATTCTAACAAAAAAATGAATTTATTCGTAAAAAATGAACTCAAGAGTCGGATCTACCGGCCTCGACTCAGCTAGTTTCTTAAAATAAAGCATGAAAGCTCCTTATTCATTTTGTGTGTAAGTTTAGTATGTTTATTGTTTTGGAATAAGCTAACATTTTAAAATATGCACAATATTTGTTCATAACAATGTTAAATAATAACAGTCATAAAGTCAAAATTCTGCAAGTAGCAGGTAGTATTAAACTTAATCCAACCTAAAAGGGTAGGAAAACCCATCTATAAATAGATTACAGTATTTTAATGTTACTGCGTTTATGACTTGTTTACCTCTTTGTATATATATATTCGTATGATTATTAATAAACATTACAAGTCATAGTAGGTATAAGGGTTGGTATGTGACAATCATGAACACTCAAGAATAAAATAAGTTGTAAATAATATAAAAAAGTACAAATAATGTTCTTTTTGGGATGCCCATGGACAATGTTCATATACTGATAAAGCATCTGCTTCGGGGGGAGAGGCCAGAGGAAAAACCATGGGAAAAATAACTCCACCATTCACATTCGAGTTAAATTACAAGGTACAATAAATTGTCAAAAATTACAGAGATTTTAAGGTTGATATCCAATTTAATGCATTTGGAGTCAGATAATGTAATTCATAAAAACCTCTTTGTGAATAATAATAAGTGTTTTGCAAATATTTAAAATAAGGTAAATCTTTTGTTGTGTTTGACAAAAACACTATAAGATAAATTCGCTACTTAAGAAACATTCCACAAATACCAATTAAATATAGTTAAATGTAATTCGATATTCACTTGATTATTTTTTTCAAAACTAAAGGTTTATGCCAAAATTAAGAGCGTATTGATGCGAATTATTCTGAATAGGTCAGGCGATATGTCAAAATTTGAGTCTTTCCACTAATATCAAAATTTTAGTTCTTTTTTTTTATAAAACAATCTATCGGGCTGATTTTTTTTAATACTTTGGACCTTAACGTAAAGATTCAAACAAAATAATTATACTCTTCGATACTTGTTTACAAAGACTGTAACAAAAAGTAAATATCTTTCGCCAAGTTTTGAAACATCGTTTTTAGTAACTTTCTACGTTACAAAGTAAAAAAGTTGTAAAGTCTTCCTAATGGCTGCCCTTCACGCAGCTTCTTGCTAGCTTCTAGAAGCTAGCTTCTTTGCTGCTATTGGAGGATTCAAATGTTTTAAGTATGCGCGCGCATACCTAAAACATTTGAAACCTCCAGTAGCAGCGAAAAGCTAGCTTCTAGAAGCTAGCAAGAAGCTGCGTGAAGGGCAGCCATAAGGGTAATATCTCGGGTGGAAAATACCCGAGGTGACAAATAATAATATTAATGACTATCTGACAAGGATAGAAAAATAAACTTAAATAAGGATTTTAATTGTAACGAATCATCATAGTCTAGCAAAAACATCTTTACACACTTAACCCTACCACCTCCTACCCTAAGAATCACACCTAAAGGTCAAAGCTCATTTCAGCCATTTTAGTTATTTATTATTTTCATTTTCATTTTCTTTTGTTTGTCAAACTTTGCGGTTGTGTAGTTAAATAAAGAAAAAATGTCGAAAAAAGTGAGTGCTTTGGAACACATAGTGTCCTTTATGGAAAAAAATAAGAATATGGCAGCAGGTAGGTGCAATTCGCCTATGACAAGAACTGCCAGCAACAAACTGTGGGGTGAATTAACCGACACCCTTAATGCAACAGGATGTGGGCAGAAAAACCAAAAAAAATGGAGAAAAGTAAATTTTTGTATCCGTTTTCTTGACAACTTAGTAATTTACATTTTTTTAAAGGTTTGTGCAGACTTCAAATACAACTTAAAGCAAAAAGCTGAAGGAAAAGAAGGGGAAGCCGTTATTTTCTGGGCTTTGGATGTTTTGAAAACAACCGAAAAGACCACCAAAAACACCACTGAAAAGACCATCCCCGTAAAGAACGAGGAAAATGATGAAATTGAACCCCCTGAAATTGATGTAAGTATCTAGTAACATAAATAGTAGCCTAGTGACTTTCGGGATAAAAACTGCCTAATACTTTCACTCTTGCGGAGAGCAAAATCACTTTGAAGATTTTCAAAGCATGTTAAATTAAATTAATTTTAAATAAGGTCCTAATTGATAACGGCTACTGGCACCCCCTAGCCCCTTCTAAAGATGTCAATTTGTGGTTCTGGATCACGATGAATCTACACGAAATTTTGCAAATAGATGCCAAATAAGATTAAAAAAACGTTTTTCGTAAAATGCTTATCTAAACAAATTTCTTCACCCGTAAGTCTTTAAAAAGAGTATTTTTTAATCACGTTGAATATTGACCAAATTTTACAAATACTTTTTCCTAATACTTTTTTCTCTAAGAAATTTCCTTCACCCCTTTTTATACAAGAGGGCCCCTTAAAGGGGCCAAAACAATTTTTTAGAAAAAAAGTATTGTATTTTTTTTTTAAAACCTTACTTTGCATCTATGTGAAAAATTTGGTCTAAATCCAACGTGGTTGAAAATTACTTATGTTTTGAGGTAAAGAAAATTTTTAGAAGAAAATGTTTGACTAAAATCTTTTTTGAACCTTTTTTGGTATCTCTCTGCAAAATTTGAAGTTATATATATATATATTCGTATGATTATTAATAAACATTACAAGTCATAGTAGGTATAAGGGTTGGTATGTGACAAATATGAACATTCAAGAATATAATAAAGTTGTAAATAATATAAAAAAGTACAAATAATGTTTTTTTTGGGATGCCCATGGACAATGTTCATATACTGATAAAGCATCTGCTTCAGGGGGACGGGCCAGAGGAAAAACCATGGGAAAAATAACTCCAGCATACCAGGGTCACATTCCAGTTAAATTACAAGGTACAATAAATTGCCAAAAAATTACAGAGGTTTCAAGGTTGATATCCAATTTAATGCATTTGGAGTCAGATTATGTAATTCATAAAAACCGCCTTCAAAATTGGTGTTTGGACAGTCCTCTACAATATGTTTAATAGTTTCTGGAGATTCACCACATTCACATAATGGACTTGGTAGTGCATTCCACTTATACAGGGTGTTTCCGAAAGTCGTTTCAATAATTTAACCCGAGATTCCTTACCCAAAAATAGTTCGATTAAGCCCCATTTACCTGTATCCAAAAGTGCACCGTTTTCGAGATACAGGCTGTTTTCCAAAACCAAAATTTTTATGTTTTTTTTCATTACTATTAAATGCAACAACATAGAAAAACAAAATTTGGTATAATTGTCTTACTTTTTATGATCGACACAATGGTCGTAAAGAGAAACCCATAGATTTATTACATAACCTCAAAATGGGACACCTGCGCCCCCTCTTGGGGCATAACTTTTTTTGTATTTGAATTTTCAAAAAATAAATTATTTTATCGGTAAGATACGTTTAATACGAAAAAAAAATTATACCACATTTTTTTTGAAAAAACCAACCCGTTTTCAAAATAATTCACATTTTATAATCTCATGTTGCATTCTGCTTATTGAAATCTTTTTGCAATTTTTTTTTCATGAAAACTTAAGACTCTTATAAACTAGCGTAGACAAAAAAAAACTAGAATTGGCCCCACAATAGGACACTGGGCCCCCTTTTTGGGGCACCTGACCCCTTTTTGGGGCAAATATATCTTTTTATTTTGTAAAGAAAAGAATACTAGGCGTTTGAAGATTTTATTACAGAAAAAGTACATCATTGTCATCATTTAAGTCCGGTGCCCCAAAAGGGGGCCCGATGCTCCAAAAAGGGGGCCCAGTGTCCTATTGTGGGACCAATTCTAGTTTTTTTTGTTTACGCTAGTTTATAATAGTTTTATGTTTTCCAGAAAAAAAAATTGCAAAAATATTTCAAAAAGTAGAATGCAACATGAAATTATGAAATGTGAATAATTTTGAAGAAGGGCTAGTTTTTTCAAAAAAAATGTGGTATCATTTTTTCTTCATATTAAACGTATCTTACCGATAAAATAATTTATTTTTTGAAAATTTAAATACAAAAAAAGTTATGCCCCAAGAGGGGGCGCAGGTGTCCCATTTCGAGGTTATGGAATAAATCTATGGGTTTCTCTTTACGACCATTGTGTCGATCATAAAAAGTAAGACAATTATACCAAATTTTATTTTTCTATGTTGTTTCATTTAATAGTAATGAAAAAAAACATAAAAATTTTGGTTTTGGAAAACAGCCTGTATCTCGAAAACGGTGCACTTTTGGATACAGGTAAATGGGGCTTAATCGAACTATTTTTGGGTCAGGAATCTCGGGCTAAATTATTGAAACGACTTTCGGAAACACCCTGTATAACATATCATTGCAACGTCCGTGACACGTTCTTAGACGATTAACAGCACTCCAAATCTTCCTTGGCTGATCAAAACCTGGAACCTCTTGAGTAGGATCATCGATTAATTTCTTATTGGACACATCAACATTTTGCCAAATGAGTTTCCAAGCATCGGATACTGAATAGGGCTCATGTATATATTCCTCTTGCCATAAGGGCTTCCTCGATTTTAACCGGTTGGGGGGCAACCTCTGCAAATCTTGGTTTATGGGAAATTTGTCCAACTCGAAATGTATCTTGTCCCACTCTCTTTTAGTCGCATGTCTTCTTCTTATGTCAGGGGGTGCTATGTTTGACAAGACTGGCAACCAAGGCGTAGGTGTTGACTTCATTGTACCTGAAATTATTCTCATGGTTAAATTTAATTGGGTGTCAATTTTAGGAACATGGCAGCTGTTAAGCCAAACAGGACAGCAATACTCCGCTGTTGAATAAACAAGTGCCAATCCCGCTGTTCTTAAAGTATGAGTTGATACATCGTGATTCAAAATTAAAAATTAAATGGATTATCTTTAGAGGGGGCTAGGTACGGCCGTTGCCGTACCAGCTGGAGTCAAAATTCCTTTAAAGTTTTATTCAGCATGTTAAAAGTTACAACAAAAAAAAAAATTTAATTTTATATTTTATATTTCTCCTTTATTTTCTGTTATACTGTGCAAGTTTATTTTCGTTTTTGTGCATTTTTGATGTGTGTCTCCTGGACTATCTGTGGCATGTTGTCACGTCGTTGGATCTGAACTCGCTTTGATGCAATCTGCAGTTAGAAATTGCATGTGAGTACATTTCACGATTTTAATAAGGTCGAAAATCATTTATTATTGATATTCGCGAGATCAAGACCTACGTCATCACACCGAGGTGGTGGTAATCACGCTTCTCCAGTTTTCGCCTTAGTAGCAATCAACACTGCCATGAGGCTGTAAATGGCTGCTCCCGCCTCTAGAGATCGCGACTGCATTTACCTTACGTACGCGTCAGTCCTGCTACCATCAGTACCACTCTACCTGTTAACTTTCGCTTGCATAGGATAGCTGCCTGCCGCACTACTTTATAATGTATTCCTCTAGATACCCACCAAGAAATACTAAAAACAGCTTGAAGGCATGCAATGGAATCGTCTTAAGTAAAGACGAAATCATAGCAAATTTGCAAACTGATGTCTCGGAACTTAAAACTGAGTGTGATGACCTAAAGGCACAACTTGGTAAATTTGCTGAATTAGTCGTCAATCTTAATAAAACAATATCAACCAAAAATGAAGAAATAGATAAACTAAAAAATAAATCAGATGAAAACAATCCAAAGGAAATAACTGACATAAAAGTATTAATTAATTCTGGAACTCAAACCAAATTTATTTCAAAAAGAGGAAACAATAAACCAACACAAACTAGTTTTCTAAATTACCCAAAAAAGACACCTCTAAACACAACACAAACAAGTCTATTTAACGAACCAAAAATGACACCTCCAAAAATTATAGAAATAAAAAAGACGGTGAAACGATTTATTTTCGCTACGGGGTGAGTAAAAATAAGAAGTAGTGTTTCAAACAAATTAATGCTTGAAAAACATTGTAACACAAGATGTTGTAATTTATAACGGGTTGCGTAACTACTCTGTTTCGTTTACCTGAGCTAGTTCAGAAGATGAGCCAGAAAGACATCTCAATAGGCGGGATCTATTATGCTTATTGAAGAGCTAGATAACTTACCAGAATGGAATAAAATATATAGGTTTTATGTTGTTGATTGTATAGTTATTATTTTTCCTTATAGTACTTTTTTTTATAAATTTGGAAAACAAAAAGGTGATAATGTTTACGTTAAATGCCAAATAAATATTACTCATAGAATGTGAAAAAGTATCGTAAAAACGAACAGTTAATAAAAATATTGAGTAAAGTTAAAATAATTCTCTTTAATTAAATTCCTTGTTTATGATAACAAATCCGCTAATAAGCGATAATAAAATCTTAAAATCCAAGGGATAAATATTTGATTTAAAAGAGAAATAAAAGTTAAACACACTCTACTCTTTAATCAAAGAGTTCAGGGGAGAAAATGCATTTTCCTTACAAGAGGTCATAGAGTACATATCAAATAATTATTACCTTAAAAGTTTGACTAATTTTTTGAACGTTAAATTATGTAATATAAAATATATTACCAAGCTAATACAAATTTAAAATTGAATAAATGGTTGTAATTTTGAATGGGGGCGTGTCTCATATTTGGATCGAGCAAAAATGTAGATCCGAGAACACTTATGCGTTAAATGTTTATTTAAATTGTGGCCAATATTTGCCAGTTAAAAACCTAGACAAGGTTATATAAAAATGACTCTATAAAACAAAATACTGAATAAAAGTTCCAAAATGAACATAAAAAGCGATTACCATTCGTTTACATTAATGAAAAATTATTAGTTATAAAAAAATATGCAAAAGATTATGAAGAATTTAAACAAAATTGAAGACTTATGTTGACAATACAATCTTGTATAATCAAGTCTATTTTTAGGCGTAAAATGGGTTAGTATTTTTGGTTACTTGAACCGTAAAACCTTCAGAAGGAAGTAAGACAAAATAATGAATTTAAATATTTAAAACTAATGATACCTGACGAACATCAACATCGATCGGCCAGTTTCTTTTCTTAAAAATCAGAAGTAACTTGAATTCCGACAATATTCAGGCACATGTTGAAGGGAAGAAACAGGAAACATGGCGGACATCTGTAGATTCCGGTAAAACAGCAAAATTACGTTAAATTAAAGTTGAAATTCACATGAAGTTCGGCTGAAGTTCGGATGAAGTTCGGCGAGTTTAACATCCAAAATGTTAAATGTAAATCAGATGAAGAATTGAAGAAGGGAAGAAAAGGCAGATTAGAAAAGCATCTGTAATAAGTGAGAAAATGCTTGCGTTGGTCCAACACGTGGAAATGGTACAAGTTAAATTACATACCTAGATGTTATTTGACGCTATTCACGAAAAATCAACTGCAATCCACCTCGGCATAACATTTACGAGATTCTGCCAAAGCAATCTGTAGTTTTTGGTTTAATTTCTCATTCTTATCCAATAATTAAACTATAGTCGCCATTATTACGACATATAATTACGAAATATATATAAATTCTTCATACTAAAAGAATAATTCGACAATCTTAGTACAAGCTCAACTTGTTTAAATAATATTGCAACATACCTGATTTAAAACTCGCCGAAAATTAACACATAATAAAAATTTTAAATGGAAACACTATGACATGTTCATCGCATTGCAAACGAAATGATAATGGAAGGACTAAAAGGATGTAGATGCATATCAGAATTGACGGAAGCATTCCTTAATTTCAAGAACCAATCACATTGATTTTAAAAAATTATGTCGTCAAATAACAGAAATCAAAATTAGATCAATTAGGTAGCTTCCAACTATAGATACTAGATGTCGCTACGCGTAATTTAAATACAATAAAATTATTGATACACCTATGAAATAAAATCATGTAACAACGGAAAAACAAATCTTAATTTTAGCCGATCAAAATGGAAGGGGACTAAATAAGTTACTTAGCCGGTGTTTTGAGGACATACCTAATTACAAAGTATCATCCTTTATAAAACCAGGAGCAGATTTTTACAACGTTATCGATAACCTAGAGAATCTAACATAATTTAACAAAAGACGATTGGGTGATAGTAATTGCCGGATCAAATAACTGGGGTAACAATTCAACATGCCCAAATAGTGTTATGCTGAAACACCGTTTAGACAAATGCAAATCAGCAAACAAAATTATATGTTCAGTACCCTACGTGCATTATAATACCGACTTAAACTTAAACAACATATATTTCTTTAATACAAAGCTAAAAAAACATGTACTTGATGACTCGTCTGAGCTCTCCAGTTACTTTGAGGTGAATGTGGGCAACAAAAAATTGAAAAGAACAAAACTTGTCTGCGACTTATTGGAGCACTTGAAGTCAAGATGTCAGGCGGAAAACGACAGACAAGATATCTTACCTGTACTAACACGCAGTCGTACTCCAAGTTTAAAGGTGGCTTGTGAGGCTTCGGCAACACAAACCTCCTCACCTGTAATTGTACATAGCTGTACTCCAACTTTAAAGGTGGTTTGTGAGGCTTCGGCAACACAAACTTCCTCACCTGTAGTTGTACAATCTTGTACTACAACTGTAAACTCTTTGGACGCTTCCTCTTCTATGGATGACCTGACAAATATGGACATTAGCCAGGAAAATTGTTCCTTCAATTTATCAGATTGTATAACTGTAGATAACTGTTCTTTTTTAGAAACAACTCCCTTAAGTTCAACCAAGATGACACCTTAGCCTTAGAACATTCTTTTTTAACCTCTGAACATCTTAAAAACTGTTTTAACATATTCTATACAAATATTCAGTCCATTAAGAACAAAAAAAATGACTTGGAGGTTTTATTCTCAAATTCCAATATAAAAATTATATGCTTTGCTGAACATTGGTTAAGAGAAACGGAATTCTGTCACTTAGAGAATTTTCAACTTGCTGCATGTTTTAGTAGAAATAAGTTTATTCGCGGGGGCGTATCTATATATGTGAAAGATAATCTTACTTTTAGTGCGGTAGACTTAAAATCATACTGTGAAGAAAAGATTCTCGAGTGCTGTGGAATTTTGTACATAGTAGATAAGTTAGGAACAGTACTAATAATCTCTATTTATAAAAGTCCGAGTAGTCTTTTCTCCGATTTTATTCTAAAATTGGAGGTCCTTATAGAACATAGCAGTACATTATGCAATAGAATAATACTTGTTGGGGATTTTAACGTCGATTTTAGTTCAGATCATAAAAAATGTCAAGAAATCTCTAATATACTAAATAGTTATAATATAGTTGGTACTGTAAAGAACTATACGAGGGTAACGAAAACATCTGCAACTACTATAGACAACCTCTTTACGAATGTTTCAGAGAATTTATTTAAGGTATCGGTAAATGACACTGGTCTTTCTAATCATTATGGTATTCTAATGAATATTAAAATACACCAACAAAAACCTGCACCAAAAACCCTTAAAAGAGTGTTCTCAAGCCGAAAAATTACAAAGTTTAAGAACCTTATTACCCAGGTAAATTGGGAGTCTATACACGAATGTGATTGTCCTACCAAAATGTTGACTTTATTTTATGAATATGTAAACCCACTTTTGGATCAATGCTTTCCAAAAATACTTATTAAAACAAAAAAAACAAAAATCTTGGTCAACAAGCGGAATTAAAATCTCATGCAAACATAAAAGGCAATTACGGTTTCATGTAAAAATGTCAAACAGTATAATTCTACGAAACCACTACAAAAATTACTGCCAAATTTTAAAAAATGTAATAACTAAAGCCAAAAATATGGAAATTGATAAACGAATTTTGGGGTCGGACAATAAGTCTGCTACTGTATGGGATGTTATAAAAACAGAACTTCACAAAGGGACACATAAAACTAATAAAATAATTTTGGAAAATGATCACGGTAACGATGTAACTGATGCACACAAAATTATGGAATTCTTTTCACAAAACTTTTTTACTTCTGCCAAAACAATAAGTGCAAGTCTTCCTAAAATGACTTTTCACAATAATTTTAGTTTCTTTTTAAGGCCAGTTGATGAGATCGAAGTGTATAATACCATAATGTTGTTAAAAAACAGTAAGTCAACCGGTTTTGATGATTTTCCTACAACTCTCGTTAAACAGTGTGCGGATGTTTTTTGCCCAATATTGGTAAATATAATAAACGCCTCTTTTTCCACTGGTACTGTACCTCGTCAACTTAAACTTTCCAAAGTTGTACCGATTTTCAAGAAAGGGAATAAAAAAGATGTACAAAATTACCGACCAATATCGCTGTTACCAATTTTTAGTAAGGTTTTAGAAACTGTGGTAAAGACTCAGCTGTGCTCATTTTTAAATACCCATTCGATTCTTAATAATGGCCAACATGGTTTTAGATCCCAATTCTCAACATCAACAGCTCTGACTGAAGTTGTAACTAGCGTCTATGAATCAATCAATAGAGACAATGTCTGTTTGGCTATAATGTGCGACTTGTCTAAAGCATTTGATCTGGTGGACCATGCGCTACTTTTAGAAAAACTGTCATACTATGGAATTAGAGGCCTTGCTTATAACTGGTTCAAATCATATCTTGATGAAAGGCACTATTTTGTAACTTTAAAAGATACTGACGAAGGAGTTTTTAAAGACATGAATTCAAGTCATGTTAAAATTGACACTGGAGTACCTCAGGGATCAATATTAGGACCAATACTGTTCAACATTTTCATAAATGACGTTTTTTCTATCGTAAATTCAAAATTGGTCCTATATGCTGATGATTCCACTTGCATAGTTGAGGCTGGCAGCGTCAGGGAATTATTTACTAAGGCAAATACAGAGCTGAAAAAATTAATAATGTGGTTTGACGAAAACAATCTGCGAGTCAACTACGAAAAAACAAATTTTTTATTATTTAACAACAAAAACCAACCTGTACCAGATCTTGTTTATAATAACAATTTTATACTAGAAGTAAAGGAATGTAAATTATTGGGTATTGTTTTGGACAATACGTTTAGTTTTGATTCGCATGTTAGACAGCTTCTGGTAAAGTTAAATAAAGCTTGTTTCACTTTATGGACACTAAGAGACATCATATCATTAAAAACTCTAAAGTCAGTATACTATGGGTACTTTCATTCTCTTATGGTGTATGGCATTGAATTTTGGGGAAATTCTCATTTATCTAATTGCATTTTTATTATACAGAAACGAGCAGTTAGAAATATTTGCAAAATTAAAAAAAGGGACTCATGTAAACCTTATTTTAAATTACACAACATCATGACAATGCCATGCTGCTATATCTATGCTCTATTATTGTATGCGTTTAAAAACAAGGATACTTTTAATAAAACAAGCAACCATTACAATTTTCGACAATCAAACTATCAACCCAATTTTACCAGATCAACAAAGTATTAAAAATCGATCGTTTCTAAATCAATAAAATTGTTTAATTTATTACCCCCAGAAAATAGACAATTTTCCCTTAAACTTTTTAAAAAAAATATTTATAAAATTCTCTGCGATAACGCCTTTTATGATATTAATGAGTTTGAGAAGTATTTTTAAGATTTTTTTATGTTATTTTGTTATGTTTGTTATTTAAATTTCTGTGATATTTATTGTAATTTTATAACATATTTATTTTTAATTTAGTATTAAGGAACTTGTCAACACGCGCCTGCTTATTTGACAATAAACTTTACTTTACTTTAAAATAAGAGCCCAGCTGGTAACGGCAACTGGAACCCCCTAGTCCCCATTCAAGCTGCCCCATTTAATATTTAATTCTGGATCACAATGGATCTATATCAAATTGTGCAGTTACCAAATAAGGTTCAAAAAGAATTTTCGTTGACATTTTTTTTCTTCAAAAAATTTCTCACCCCCAACTGACCTCAAAATAAGAAAATTTTAAACACGCTAAGTTTACACCAAATTTTACAAATAAATGCAAAATAAGGTTTTAAGAAACTTTTTTCTCTAAAAAATTTCCTTCACCCCTTTTTCCCTTTTTTTTAAGAAGGCCCCTTCCGAGGTCAACACATTTTTTTAAAGAAAAAAGTGTTAAGAAATTGTTTTTTTAACTTTGTAACATTTTGTGTAAATTTAACGTGATTGATAATTTCTCATTTTGGGGTCTTTCGAATTCATTTGGGGATGAAAAAAGGTATTTAAAATACAAATTTTAACGAAATTTTTTTTTAACCTTATTTAAAATTTTTCTGCTGAATTTGGTGTAGACATGGTGATCCAGAAATGAAAATTTAATGAGGCATCTTTAGAGGGGGCTAGGGAGTACCAAACAAGATGCTAAAAGAATTTTTGTAAACGCTACTTAAGAAATCTTGAAGTAAGTAATAATTGCCCAACATTTAGCTGGCATAAAAATTATAATTACTTACTATTTTTTAACTTTACCTACCAATTATTATTAATTATTATATTTTAGCTGCCCAACTAAGACTGTCTTCAACAGAAATTGAGGATGACGAGTCCTCAATAACACCAGTGGAAGGAGCTTCAAGGCCTGCCAAGAATAGAAGAATGTTCCAAAAGGAAGTTAATGTGATAAAAAAGACACGGTATTTCATGGAACAAGTTTGTGTAGATACTTTAAACAAATTAAAAGAAATTAGGAGACTTATGGCAGAATATCTTTCAAAAATGGTTAAAGCTATAAAAAGTTTAAAGAAATAATTATTTCTTTAAACTTTTTATAGCTTCATTCATTAGTTCGTAGTTAGTTAATAAGTTAGTTAAGTTAGTGTTATTTTAGTGTAATGTGTCTAAAGCATGATTTAGAGATTAATTAGCGTAACTTCACTTATAATTAACGTATCGCGACTGAAATAAATTATACGAAAGATGAAATCGCATTTACACATCCAATTAACTTAACTTGACGTTTACTTTAGGTTCTATTTCTTAATTTTGGTTAATTTCAGATAATTTAATGTAAAGTAAGCCCTTCACCAAAGCCATCTATCGGCTACAAGACCAAATTTTTAAAATTACAAAGATAAAGATAATCGAACAATTTCAGATGAATTTCTGTATATTTACAGAAATAAGACGATTCTAACATTTACCGATAGATGGCGTTTACTAAATTAGCTTGTTGTAAAATAACGTGTAAATTTATGCTATAAATGCCTTAATTTAGTCGCGTCAAGTTAAGTGGAGTAAAGTAGCTTTGAGTGGCGTTGAGTTAATTTAATTTAACTCTAAATCACACTTTATTTCTACACCTTTTCCATATTTAATTCAGAATGTACAATTTTAATTTCAGAAATCATCAATTGTATTTCAGAAAGAACCAAACGTAATTCATGAAAGCATAAAATTAATTTCAGAAATAACCAATTTAAATTCAGAAAGCATCAAATGAATTTCAGAAATCAATTCTGAATTGATGAGTTCCATCTATCTGGTGATTATGCGCGAAAACATTCACCTGATTTTGACAACCAACTTAAATTTAACTTTTTACAATAGAAAAACACAATTATCACAAGTTAAACACCTCAAAACAAATTTTTTAATATGTTTTAAACCATTTAAACAGAAAACATACACTATTAACACATTTTTTAATTCGATCAGCTGATGAGTAGTTCATTGTGCGACTCAGGCGTTTTCAAGGTCAACTTTCCACACCGGATGTACCGTGTTAATTATATGGGTCTAAAACAGGCAATGAGCCCCTACCTATCTACTTGTGGGTAGCGAATTATGCTCCTTTTTCAGCTTTCGAAGCTCATTCCAAATACTGTTGTTGCTAGGCCGCACTCTACCTATCCTGTCGCGCCACACGTCGTTTTTGTGCTTTCGCACTGTCGTCCGTATGTCACCTGTCAGTCTAGCCAGTTCTGCTGTCAAGTTCTGGTCGATTTGTAATTGCCTACGCCGGGCAGTCTGAATGTCCTTTCTGATGCGGTTTTTAGCTCTAATAAGGTCCATTATTTCCCGAGGCAGCTGATCACGATTTTGCTTGATCTGTATCGTTTTTGTTACTTGTGCTTTCGCACGTAATAACTGCCTCGTGAAATCCTGGACCACTACGTCGAGCTCCGCCTCCGTATTGATCTTGCTCTGGATAAAAATGTCTCTGTTTAAGAGACGTTTGTAGTAGGGCCAATCTGCATCCCTGTAAGTGAACTGTGAACTTAACCGGATCCTGCAGCGCAAAGCGTGTGTTCAGTGTGTACAAAATCGGATTATGATCCGAGCTAAGTTCGGCGCGATTACAAGGGGCAGAAAGGTCCGTTACGTTCTTTACCAGAGCCAGATCAATGGTAGAAGGCGTCATACCGTTAGTCGGGAAGTGTGTCGGCGTGTCGGGGTGTTCGACGCTAATGCCATTGTTGTGGATGTAGTTGACCAAAAATGTGCCGTTATGGTTGTTAATGTTGTTATTCCACATGCTGTGGCGGCAATTAAAGTCACCTAAAACCACAACCCTGGCACCAACGTCTAGCACTGCGTCAAGGTCAGCGTCAGTAGGGTCGATAGCCGGTTTAATGTACGCACTTATGACGCAGACACCGTCTGCTAGCCGTATTCCCACCGCCTCTATCTCCGATCTGCCTATATTTAACACTTTGTGTTGCACACCCCGCCTAACAAACACTGCGACACCCCCGTATCCCGTGTTTCGGTCTTTGCGAGGGCACGTATAACCCGGCAACACGAACACATGTTCTGGTTTGAACCTAGTCTCACAAACACAAAGCACAGCAATATTGTGCACGGAGCAGAAGTTCATAACTTTGTCTTTTTTAAGCGTAATGCCATTTGCATTCCATTGGGCTACTTTTAGGTGACGCCTAGATCCCATAGGAACTGACTAAAGTTATAAACTTCTGCTCCTGCGTAGTGCACTGCACCAACAGTACATTTAAATCCCGCACAGCCCTTTGTGTGGGACAGGGCTTCAACATTTACCAGCGAGCTCAAATTGTTAAGCTCGCTGAATAAGTCACTAGCACCGACATTGTGCGCACTTGCGGTCATGTTGGGGGCTGTAGGAGCGCTAGATGCGCCCTGCTGTTGTTGATGGGCTGGGAAAGGTGGGAGGCCTCCCCAGGCTGCATTTGCTGGCGGGTGTGGGGTCGCATGTTGACCTCACAGCGCTGAGAAGGCTCTGGTGCTGGTGATTATAGGTGGGGCTGCTGCAGCCTTGAGTGCAGCCTGCCGCTTGAAGGCGTCACACTCAAGACTGTTAGCTTTGTGCTGCTGTCCGCAGTTGGCACACTTTATTGCTTCCATGTCGCTGCAGTCCTTGGTGGAGTGGGGCCCTGCGCAATGCCTGCATTTTGTGTCTTTAAAGCAGTTGCTTGTTGCATGGCCCCATTCTTGGCATTTGTGGCATTGCGTACCAGCTCGTCGGCCAGTTCGCCTCTCCCACTGTACCTAGATATTTGCTACAAGTCTTGCCTTCTGTACTAGCAGCGGTATGTTGACGGAGCTGTCAGTAATGACCAGGTATAGTGGGCGGCCCTTAGTTTAAATCTGGTACGCTTTGTACACTTTAATGCCCTTATCCTGCAGCTCTTGGATTAGATCTTGCGCCGGTATTTCGATGTCCAATCCTCTTATTATGAATGCGTAAGTTTTAGCCTCTGACGTGGTGTATGTGTGGAATTTGACCCTCTCGTTGCTAAACTCAACTTCATAGCGGTTGAAGTCGGCCATATCTTCGAAATATACATTTGTATTGTTTCTGGTATATTTTATATAGAATTTACCAGTGGCCTGCTTTAGCCACTGCATCATATCTGCATGGTTTTTGCAGCGCCCCGCTATGACTAGTGGCGGGGGCTTTTTTGGTTTTTTTGGCTCCTTGGGGGGTGGCTTGGCCCTTCTAGTCTTTTTGCTGCCCTGCTTCGGGTCGACGTTGGTGTCGCTGTCTGAGTCTCCATCGATGTCGGATAGGGCCGCAAACTGATTTGACGTAGGCACTTTGGTGGCTTTAGAGGGGCCTGCTGGGGGGGGTGCGAGGCTTGTAACGTGTGGGGACCTCGAACCAGTCCCCACGCTTAGCGGTGGTGCACTTGGGGGACCCAGGGGGCGGTGGTGTCTGAATTTTAGTTTTTGGCTTTGGAAGCTGGGGGATTTTGGGCGTGGCCCCAGTACTGGCGTTCATACTAGTACTATTATTCATACCTGTGCTGGTATTCATAGGCTCTTCTAGTACTTGAATTTCGACGTGGGGTCTTTTTGCCAATTGCTCGCATTCGTTTTTACTGTCACTGTCCGTGTCGTTTTTGGGCGACTTGTAAAGCACTTCGCCTCCACCCTCGGCGGATGGGGCGATGATGGGGGTTTTTAAGCCCGGTTTTCGCGGCGGGGATACCGACCGGAAGCTTTTTAAACGCAAATTGGGGTTGCGTCTTATTTTGTCACGCTTCCCCGTCATGGGGGGTTGCTTGGGGGGGTCACCGAGACGTCCCAGTGGTAAAAATTTGCTTTAATTAGCACTAATAGTACCGAAACTAAATTAAACTGTTACTATAAAAAGTTGTTTGTTAGCAGGGATTAATTTAATCATACGATTAAGAATCGCTGATTGTGTATTAGCAGGGTCGGAGGCACGAAGCTCGATCAACCTGCTAGCACAACAATCAGACGAGAACTGATCAGACGAGAACTCAAATTCAAAATGAGATGAAAAAGAAGATAAGAGTTTACGGGTCAATTACCATTTCGCTCCTTAAAAATCTTTTAAATCGTGGTAAAAAATTATTTTCAAATTATACATTTAGGCGAGTAAAGTGATATTTAATTAAAAAGTGTACTTTTGGTGTTCAAAAAAACTGCAAAAACATACTAATTGGTTAATTTTATAAACAGTTACATGTGCTTATAGTGATATCGCAGTGCCGATAAGCATTCGATCTTCGACGGGTTGACCGGGGTCAAGTGTTTTTCGCGGCTCGCTGCTGATTTATCAATAAGCAACAAACTACAGGTCCGTATTAATTAATTATTATTGGTTTTTAATTTCTGTTTTTTGGACTTTATTCATTTTCTTATTTTAATAAAAATTTTGTTCGAGTGGTTAACCGTGTTTTAGAACAAATCTATCGCAATATGAACTGCACAAAATGTAAAAAAAGTTAGGAAAATCTTTCCGAATAAAATGTAGTAGGGGTTGCGAAGAATGGTTTCACGGTACTATCGCCTGCACAGGTCTTACCGGAGACGATATAAAACATGTTAAGTCCAAAAAAAAGGAATTTATGTGTTCAGAATGTACGGAAATGTTAAATGATGAGGAACTCATTGTATCAGATAGCGATGATACTGATACTGAACCTGAGTCTGAAGTTGAACAGCCACCTCCGAAAAGAAGGAGTAGTTCTAATAGAAAATTTACTATTGATGATGTTATGAAAAAATTAGATACGATTACTAAACAGAATGATAAATTGCTAAATAGAATTGAAAAACAGGAAAAAGAAACTGCTACAATTAAAAAAGAGTTAAAACAACTAAAAACTGATAATAGTCAACTTAAAAATGATATTAGAGATCTAAAAAAACAAAAACTGGTCTCTCAACAGGATCATTTAAAAAATAATATAATCATAAGCGGTCTACCTTCTCTGGAGGAAGATAATGAACAATTAAAGCAAATTGTTAAAGATATTGGAAAAGAAGTTAAAGTAAACATTGCTTCCGAGGAAATTACATGCCATGCAATCTGCAATGAGCAAAATAACATTTTAAAGGTCAAATTTGAAAATTACGAAAAAAAAGAAGAACTAATGAAGGCTAAAAAAAATAAGTTAATAAAATCTGATGCACTGGGTTATGATGAAGATCAAATTGTTTTTGTTAATCATGATATGACGCGTGATAACCAGCAACTTTTTAAGTTAGCAAGAGAATTTAAGAAGACTTCGAATTTTAAATTCTCTTGGTTCTCAAATGGAAAAGTCTTTCTTCGTGAAACAAATACAAGCAAGATAATTCATGTTAACTCTGAAGAATCTTTAGCAAAACTTTCAAAAAACTAAAAAGTGACAAATACATTAACCTGAAAATTCTTTATTTAAATATTAGATCTTTAAAAACACTTTATAAACTAGATAACATTCTTTTATACGTAAATAAATATCAACCACAATTAGTCTTCTTAACAGAAACATGGCTTAAAGAAAGCGAAATAAAATATTATAAACTTCCTGGGTACAAAAGTGTTCACGAATGCAGAGTTTCTAAAAAAGGAGGTGGCGTCTCAATTTTTATTCAAAATGGACTCTCCTATGAAAAAATAGAAACAACTAAGCTTTGCGATATTGTTGGCATTTCGTTTACAAACCTTAAGTACAATATGTTTTGTGTTTATAGAGCTCCTAAAAACGATAAAAACCTTTTTCT
Organism: Cartodere bifasciata; assembly: GCA_963920755.1. Taxonomy (NCBI): domain Eukaryota; kingdom Metazoa; phylum Arthropoda; class Insecta; order Coleoptera; family Latridiidae; genus Cartodere; species Cartodere bifasciata. Next base: position 5,527,497 of record OY987198.1, read on the forward strand.
GACACAACTTAACCAAATTTAGAAAAAAATAAAAGGTGTGTTATTATTGGGGATACAAACATAAACACAAAAAAATGTAATAATACGACTAGGCAATACAAGGATATATTATTTTTAAATGCTTTTAAACTTCAAAAAACTGATATAACTCGCCGAAATACAAATAATGGCACATCATCAACAATTGATCATGTAATCACTCCCTACAATGTTAAATGCTCGATAAAAAGTGAAGACATATCAGTTTCAGACCATAAAATGTTAAATGTAAACCTAAAATTACCAAATGAAAATAATATCAACCTAAAAATAGAAAAAGTATCACAATTCACAAACTACAAGGACTTATTACTTAACTTAAAAAATAGGCTTCAAGCAGTAAGCCCCGAGATAAAATTAGACAAACTTATTGAGTTAATCTCTGAATGTAAACTACAAGCCACAAAAACAAAAGTTTTAACAATTAAAAATAACAACAATTGGTACAACAACAAAATCGACAGAGTTATAAAAAAAAGGGACAAACACTATAAAAAGATGAAAAAATATCCAACAAACAAAAACAAAAAAGATTTTCAACATTTAAAAAGTAAACTGAATAAATTAATTAAAAGCTCAAAGAAAATGTTTATTAACAATAAATTACTTTATGCTGGATCAAATATGCGCAAGACATGGAAAATAATAAATAGTTTGGCAAACACAAAAATAACAAACGATCAATCAATTAAAAAAATTAAAATTCAAAATAATGAAGTGACTAACAACGTTGAAATTGCTGAACAGTTTAGTCGTTATTTTTCTTATGTTGTAAAAAATATTCAAAGCAACTTAAACCAAGGGAACACTGTAGACACATTTGAAGAAATTATAAGCGACAAGACTATATATTTAAAAAAATGTACAAAAGAAGAACTGCGCAAAATACTGTCATCTCTAAAAAACTCTCAATCATCTGGCGAGGATAACATAACAGCTAAGGATATTAAAGAAATGTATTCTCTTATTGAGGATATACTAATAAATAACATTAACCATTGTCTAAAAACAGGAACATTTCCGGATATTTGTAAAATTTCAAAAATAGTACCATTGCATAAAAAGGGAAATAAAGAAGAACCGGGTAATTATCGCCCCATAGCAATTAATTCTATTTTTTCAAAAATTCTTGAAAAGGTCATAAAAAATAGATTTACAGAGTTTTTAACGATGTCAAGTCATCAATATGGGTTTCAAAAACACAGTTCAACTATCGGAGCAGCCCTTGATCTGGTGCAAAACATAATTATGGAAATGGAAAAGGGGAATTACGTGGCGGCAATATTCGTGGATCTGCAGAAAGCGTTCGATACGGTAGACCATAAAATCTTGCTAAAAAAATTACATTCAGCTGGAATCCAGGGTCCTGCCCACAATTTAATTAAATCGTTCTTGTTAAACCGGAAACAGTATGTTCAAGCAAATGGAGTAAGCAGTAAAAAACGTGCAGTAAAAGTAGGAGTGCCTCTTCTCTATCTTCTTTTTGTGGAAAACTTATCGAAGCTAAAGTTAGTTGGCCAACATTTTATGTTTGCCGATGACACCGTTTTTCTTTTGAGTGCTAAATCTGAAAATCACCTTCAAAATAAATCAAATCACCTTTTATCGGTATTTAACAAATGGTTATGTGCAAACAAACTTGTGATAAACACAGACAAAACAGTTTATATGCGTTTTCAAACTAAGAACAAAAAAATCACTCCTATTGTTATTAAACTTAATAAAAAAGTGTTACAAAAAGTTCCTTCTTGTAAATATTTGGGCCTAGAAATCGACGAAAAACTAAATTGGACTAATCACATCGACAGTATGTTAAATAAACTTTCCCCCTTAATTGGTGCAACTAGACATTTTAAACATTATCTTAATACACCGTGCCAGTATCTTTTTTATCATGCTCATGTGCAATCTATTTTGTCGTACCTTTTACCCTTGTGGTCAAACACATCAAGTTTCAATATTCAACGACTAAAACATTTTCAAACCAAACCAAAGCAATTAAACTAATCTTTAATTTGCCGTTTAACTCAAGGTTACCAAATAATTTGTCAGTGCTTACTTTTGAAAAATTAGTGACTCTAGAACAATGCAAACTTGTTTACAAAATGCAAAATAATTTATTAAAAGTGAACTACAAACTTATAAAAAACAAAAATCGACATAATTATACCACTAGACGCGCAAGTTACTTTTATTACGGTAGTATAAAAACATCCAGAGGACTTCAAGTCCCAATTTATGCAGCAACCAATGCATTTAATACTTTGCCAACATCGTTGAAGAATGCCGAAAATGTTGACTCTTTTGTTTCTAAATTAAAAAAACGTTTGTTAACTAAATAGTTTATAACTTTAATTTTTATTATTTTTCTTTCTACTCTCTCTTATAATATTTTTATTAATAATGTAAAATGTCTCTACTCTACGATAACAACTTACTTTGTTGATTAGTAGTTTAAATAAATAAAAAAAAAAAAATGCTTTTATTCAAAATAATTCATATATACAGGTATTTACAGTTTGTTATATCAGCTCCTATTAATAATTTATCAGATAATTATACAATAATATTTAGGGTAATAATAATTAATGCTTAATGCTAAAATGAATTGCTTAAAATAATTGGTGTTTTACTTAAAACTAATGTAATGTATTTACATGAAAAATTACCACGTCAACACATTGTGTTGGCATCAAAACGACCGTATCCGCTCCATTGCACCTCCCGTGGTGCAGGTAAGTAGATAATAAATACTCTACACGGGAGTGAGGTGAGACCCGCCTAGGCGTCAAGACGCCAATACGGTGTATTAGCGTCGAGACGCCCGTGCTGGTATCATAACACTCTTTGGTGTGCAGGTAAAATGATAACATGGTAAATAATACAGTACAGCAGTAAGAGTAGGCGGGCCATGCGCAGGGCCAGCAGAGCCTGCATCGACCCCCTGGAGTCAATGTAGGTCACTGAACTGGTGCATGTCGCTCCACAAATAAATAAAAAAAATTATTATTTATTATTTCACTGATCGAGAGTTTCGTTGAAAATTGCGAGTCGCTGGTAGGGTAGTTTGTGTTTAATTATAAACGGTGCATTGTCGTGTCTAATTCGGGTTATATTGTCAGTTAGGGGGCTGCATTTGATGCTTTTTCTGTAAAAGTTGTTGGATATTTTGTGAATGTGGTCTATAATAGGTGGTATACTCGCTCTTTGATACAGATCGGCGATGCGTGTGTATCGGTCACTGTTTGTTGCGAGTCTAAGGCATTTATGTTCAAACCTACGAAGAGGCAGGAGAGCAGTATTTGACGCGCTGCACCAAACTGGTGCCGCGTGGATTTAATCGGTCTGATAAGCGCTTTGTAGGTAGTTATTTTGCTTTCTTGCGTCATAGGGCTGCGGGGGCAAAGCACTGGATAGAGGGTTCTCAGCGCTTAGTGGCCTTTGTGGATGATGCTTGAAATGTGCGGGTTATAAGGCAGCCGACTGTCTAACTTAATGCCGAGGTATTTGACCGTTTTCTTACGGGTGTGTCGTCGATTTTTAATGGAAAATAAATCTTATTATTATAGTAATTTTTTTGCAGAAGATTATATTTTCTGTTTTACTAGCATTAATCTTTATTTTCCATTTTTTGAAGTATTTTTGCACATTTATCGAGTGCAATTCCAGCTGTTTGTTAGCTACAATTGCACTGAATGAATGCGCAAAAATGGCTGTGTCGTCTGCGAGGAGCGCGATGCTGGTCTGGTGGTGCTGCGGAACATCATAAAGGTAGAGGGTGAAGAGGGTAGGTCCGAGTACACTACCCGGGACTACCCCCGCCTCTGTGCTTCTAGGAGTTGAATAGACGTCCTCTATTCTCACTTTAAAAGCCCTCTGAGTTAGGTAACTGTAAATGAGTTTAATCAGCGTTGAAGGGAACTTCGAAGCAATTAATTTGAAAATAAGGCCGTATATCCAAACCCTGTCAAACGCCTTCTCGATGTCCAACAGCACCATCGCCGTCACTTTGCCCTTGTTGTAGTTCACAGCCACGTCGTTCACGATTCTTGCAACCTGCTGTACGGTGCTGCGTTTATTGCGAAATCCAAATTGGTATTCGGGAAGAATTTTCAGTCTTTTTTCCGCACTAGTGACTTTTACCAGAATTACTTTCTCAATAAGCTTGGAGACGTTTGAGAGGAGGCTTATCGGTCTGTAACTTGCAGGATCGTTGGCTAGTTTACCGGGCTTTTTTATGGGGATAGTGACAGACGTCTTCCACGCGCTGGGAAAATAGCAAAGCTTAATGATTGCGTTTGTAATGTAGTGGAGCTGCACTATCCCCTTTTTTGGCAGGTTTTTCAGCAGCAGGTTGTCAACGTCGTCGGGTCCTTTTGCTTTTTTATTTTTTAGTGTTTTTATGATCTTTGCCAGTTCACTGGGCGTCGTCTTGGTTGCTCGATAAGCCTCCTCGTCGTGCCCTGTAGTCAGGTATTGATGTACCCGTTGCGTAATAAGGCGCTGCTCATTGGAGTCATTCTTATTATCTGCCTTGAACACAGTTTCATACTGATCGGCCAGCAAATTTGTTTTTTCCTAATTCGTTGTTGCTGTTATGTCATTTTTAACTAGTGGAGGGATTGCGTGGTGTTGCTTTTTTATTTTGTTTAGTTCTTTCCAAATCGTGTTGTCGCCTGGTCTTAATTTGCCAATACGCTTTTGCCACAGCTGGTTTTTGTGTTCCTTAATTTGTTTTTTTATTTCCGCATTTAGTTCGTTAATATTGGCGTTAAGGGCAGCATCAACCGGGAGCTGTCTGCGTCGCGCCGATTGTACGTCTTTGCGATATCTATTTTTTAACTTTATTAAATTAATTGTGTTAGGGGGAATTGAGTCGCGATACGGGTTTATTTTTATTATTTTATTTCGCGCTTTTAAAAGGTTGTGGTAAAAGCCTCGATTTCTTGGTCTATTTCCTCTGCTGTTGTTATTTCATTGTTTATTTTTAAGGCTTTATTTATTATTTCGCCGTATTGTGGCCAATCAACGTCCTTTTATGTTGGTACTTCGATAAACTTAGCGTGTTCAAGCCTTGTGTTTACCGTGTAGTTAATGGGATTGTGATCCGAACTTAACTCTGCCAGGTTAGTTGGCAGGGAAAGATCCGCGATATTCTTGGTTATCACGAGGTCTATTGTAGACGGGGTTGTTCCGTTGGTGGGGAAATGTGTGGGTGAGTCTGGGTACTCGAGGTTGATATTGTTGTCGTGTAGGTAGGCGGCCAGAGTGGACCCGTTTCTATTGTGCACTGGGATGTTCCAGAGGAAATGCCGACAGTTAAGATCGCCCATCACCACGACTTTATTATCAACCTCGAGTAATGTCAACCGCTGGACCAATATACTGTAACGTTACTTTGTACGTTCACTGTTTTTTTATAAAAAAAATATGTTTTAAATAAATTTAGTAATAGAGTAATTAATTTTGAAATGTTTACTTTTTGAAAGCAAACTTACCCGTCTAGATTTCTTCGCTGTGGTTGTCTTGATGCAAATATAATGACTCCTGCCAGTGTACATCGTTCGTTAACATCCACAGATTGATTCTTCAGTGATTTATTTGTATTTTTTAGTTAATCATTTAATTTAATTAGTAAAATTCCGAAAAAACACAAAATAACCTATAATTTAGTTTGTTATGACATTGAAGTGTCAGAATAAGGTCAAGGCAGTTGGACATAAATCATAACTTGGTCATCTGTCATACAGTTTCTTTAATAAAAAAAATAGTTTTCTTATGACTTATAAAATCAATTATTTATATCTCAGCAATGCTCTAAAATCAAATGTGAACAAAATAATTAAATTTAAACAGCATAAATACCTTAATTTAAATAATAAATTCGAATAGTTTATGACGCGCATGCGTAACTTTTCAACGTATTTTTGGAGTGGTTCCATTTTCATTTTCGTGATAGAACACTACCATCTAGACTATAAGGCCTCAAAGGTTAAAAAAAATGGTGGACAATAAAGTTTGACAACTTCCGACAGTTTATAAAAAGTTTGAAAGAAGTTTGAACGAAAATGAAAAAAGTTTGAAAGGAGTTTGAATTTTTGCCAAAAAATAATTTATTTTCATTTTGTGTGTTAAAACAAGTTGAAACAAACAAAAACTGTATTGGTAGGGCTAATTATTTTAAATTTCCATGATTGTTAATAAAATTCAGTGGTAAGTATTGATATTTTATTAAAATATCACACAAATTATAAATTAAACATTATTTTAGGAATGTAACGATGAAATAGTTTTAAAATAACATCAAAAAGAAGCAGAAGTTTCCCATTATAATCGAAACAATGCATAGGAATACAGTGCCCAATAATATTCTTAAAAAATATCATCATTCTTTCGACATCCTGCAGTTTAGCAGAGGTGCTATATAAAATCAGTTTTATTTTAATGTTATGGACGATTGGACGAAGTGGACATTAACGTACTTCGTCCTTTACACCCCATCGCACCTCGTCAAAGCTGCTTACAAGGAGACTCGCACTTCCAGGAAGCTACGCAAAAGGATTTAATAATTACGCCCTAAGCACGATACCCAGTCTTTGTTCAAGGTTTCTTTGATTAGTTCGGATCGGACCTTCACAGAGTTATTATCTTGTACGTCGCCTACTTCCCGATACGTCGAACTACCCATAAAGAAGCCATCATCGTTTAAGAAGAAGCCCTTCGTCGAACCACCGAACCACAGGAGAGGCGCTTCACCGTTCGTAATAACTAAAGGGAATTGTTCTTTTAATAATAAATAAATTAATTAATTAAACTCTATTGACGACTTTACATCATCATTTGAACCAGGTCTTCTCTACTGATAAGTTATTCGAGCTAGGTTTTTTATACTTATTCCACTTCCAGATATCGTCATCATTTTGGCCAAATTTCTAATGGGAAAATATACTAATAATTATTATTAATGGACATGATGTTTTGGTAGGTAGAGAAACTAAAAGGGTTGAAGAATCTATTTTCCTTACTACTATAACCGTAATTAAGCTATTTTTGAATATTTAGTATTGTGCCAGTGGCCAAAAGGCTATCCAAGCGATAACGATTTTCCAGTTGCAAGTATTGGTATGATATTATGTTTTTTAATCTGTAAATAATAATAAATAAATTATTTTAGTTTTATGGTCCGAAGAAAGTTTAAGTTTAAAGAATAATGCGTGTCCTTTAATAATAGAATAGCAGACGGGCGAGCTAACAAAGTGAAATAGTCAAATTTATAATCTGCATGCCCAAAATAGAGATAGACTGAAGAGCCCTATATCCCACCTTCTCTTATGCAAATTTGTGTACAACTTAGACCGCAGTTTTTAGAGTTATTATTAACGCAATGACTTTGAAATTTTAATAGTATTACCTTAACTTCTTTTAAAATACTTATTGTTTGGCACATTTTGATTTGGGTCCCTAGTTTAGCAAAAATAACAGTTTAAAGGTGGGTAAACCATGCCAAAAGCAACAACTATTTTTTTTAAGAAATTCAGCGCTCAAAAACAAATTTTAAAAAACAATAAGTATTACAAATTTAATAAGCTTTCCAATGACACCAAGTTTTTAAAAATCCGATAAGAATTAGCAAAGATATTTGAAGTCTAAATTACGTGAATATTTACATAGGAAAGGGTTCCCCCTCCGCCAGCCTCTATCATACAATGAAAAAAGGATGTATCTGATTTTAACATGTTTACTGATTTATTCGTTTTTTGGACCATGCGAAAACGATAATCATTGTTTATACATTATTTTATTGATAAATATTTAGATATTAATACGTCTGAAGGTGTACCAGCAGTTCAATGTGAAGCATATTGAATAAAACCTTATTATTTCAAAATCCGATTTTTGCACATACACTCTTTTTCCGTTCGACGGTAGGCCCTCGCATGCTAGCGTTACCCGCACCGATTCGCGTCTCACCATGGTAGTCGGAGGAGATATGACGCTCTGAAGGTGTACAATGTTATTCATCCGCATGTACATAAATCGTATATTCGGCCAATCCGGGTCGTCAGTCAGGTAGATGATGGGAGTGATCATGCGCATTTCTTAATTCGGTATGAGAGGTACCTTTCACTTTTTTGGCCCCAACCTCTCTTCATTCACAAAATTATTTTAAAATATATTTGGCTGCAGCTGCATGAAGTAAAATAAATATGGCGGCTTTAACAAACAAAGAAGCAAACGCCGTCAACAGGTGGAGGCAGCGCGCGACGATGGCGCGAAGTTATATTTTAAAATAACCAATCAAACTAACCAAAAGAGTCTCTCTCTAGGCGGACATTTCACAACACTATCAGATCTTGTTTTCACTTATATATATTTTGTCGTAGAACGCAGTTTCAATCTTTGTTTTCTCGTAAATACCCCATGAACCTGTGTACGTGTAATTTTCCATGTCCACTTCGTCCAATCGTCCATAACATTAAAATAAAACTGATTTTATATAGCACCTCTGCTAAACTGCAGGATGTCGAAAGAATGATGATATTTTTTAAGAATATTATTGGGCACTGTATTCCTATGCATTGTTTCGATTATAATGGGAAACTTCTGCTTCTTTTTAATGTTATTTTAAAACTATTTCATCGTTACATTCCTAAAATAATGTTTAATTTATAATTTGTGTGATATTTTAATAAAATATCAATACTTACCACTGAATTTTATTAACAATCATGGAAATTTAAAATAATTAGCCCTACCAATACAGTTTTTGTTTGTTTCAACTTGTTTTAACACACAAAATGAAAATAAATTATTTTTTGGCAAAATTTCAAACTCCTTTCAAACTTTTTTCATTTTCCTTCAAACTTCTTTCAAACTTTTTATAAACTGTCGGAAGTTGTCAAACTTTATTGTCCACCATTTTTTTTAACCTTTGAGGCCTTATAGTCTAGATGGTAGTGGATAGAAGCGTCCTTTTGTTCTCTGTGTTTAAAGAGTGAACATGTTGTCTGGCTAAAGACAAATTAATTTCCCAGTTATTTTATTAAAAAGTTAAAATATCTGTTCACAATGTAGTCCCGAACAACCAAGGTAAATAATAATAACGTTTTATAATTAAATGAGCTAGAGATATAAATAATATTTAATTAAATATGTCATATTTTTCTTCCAGGACGCGTGGCCGTTATCGTGCCGTTGTTTTACGTTTTCGCCTATTTAAGCTTTCTGCTTGGCATGCGTTTTTTAACTTCTTCGTTTTTTACACACTATGATTTTATGTTCACACATTAAGTTTCTTCCTTGAGAATGTGTTTAACTACGTATTTTATGGATTTATTCAAATTTAATATGAAATGGCATTAAGAACAATTATTTAAATGGATGGTTTTTACACATCATGTTTTCCTGTTGAATCAATCTGATGAGTGTCCTGTACAAATTCATGAAAGATATAACCTGGTAGATGGCTAGTTATTTATCTTTATGCATCTTCAAGATTGACCACAGTGAAGGACTTTGGACTGATGGGGTATAGATTTTGTTTCTTCTCAAAGAAAACGTGACGTAGCCAGTCAGTGGCGTATCCGCTTGGGGGAATAAGGTCGTATAAACTTTCATTTATCTTCTGAGTTTTTATATGGAAATAATACTACGAATTAATATTCATTTTCCTTTAATTTTCAATTTAAATTAAAATAAAAGTAATCCAATTAAAATAAAATATAAACATTTCAATTTAAATAAAATATGAATTTTTCAATTTACTAAATCTTCATTCAACATCTTCTATTTTAAATATTTTAAGGTTCAATAATGTGAACGTAACCACAGCTGTGGGTATGGTAATTATTCTTTTTTTGTTAAATGAAGTTTCTTAAAGAACATAAATCAGGTTGAATTTACCAAACCGTTTTTATAAAGATGGTTTACATGTTGATAATTTATTAAAGTTTATTTAAAACGTTCATGAGATTTTAAATTCCTATCTCATGCTTGGGAATCTTTCTTTTTCTTAATATTTAGCCTGGTGGCGCCCTCTTCAAAGAATAACACTTCAAGAAATACAGAGAGTCCTTACCTACGACTCTTGCCTCCTTAAATTTCACTGAGCAGCTAAAGGGGCGGTTTGTGTGTTCGATACATTATTGCTATCTTACACCTTTAGCATTTTGTTTATTTTATTATACACTACAATACGCACAAATGACACAGGTTCCGTCCTCTAGTTTGATACCCACCGCTTCAATAGCCGTAAGGCCTAACTTATGCGCACTGAATTTAAGATCTCTGCGAATGAAGAGTCCCCACCGTACCCAGACTCTAGATCCTTTCTTAGACAAGCATAATTATTTAGTCTGCATCCGTGGGCAGGTTTTAACCTAGTTTCACTGACACAAAATAGGTCGATGTTATGACGGGCTAGGAAGTTCGTTACCTCGCCCAGTTTTCCAGAGATGCCATTGGCGTTCCATTGAGATAATTCGAGATGTTTTTTATAAACCATAGTTGGATGGGGAGCGAGCGGCCAGGCCGCTTGGACAGTGATTACACGATCACTGAAGTCAAGCAACGTCTGGCTAGGTTAGTACTTGGATGGGTGACCATCCAAGTACTAGTCGAAAGGCTCGCAACCTCGTGGTTCGGAACCCACGTTAAGCTATAGGTCCCCCTTGTTCTTAATCCGGACAGCCTTAGGCTTTGGAGTAGCCTGGCTACTTGAACATAGGGTTACAAACATTATAAGTTTTTGGAAAACTGGACAAAAGTAACGAACGTCTGCTCAGAGGATGTGCATAATATTAATAATGCGTTTAAGTCGCCCGTCGACGTTCACTAGCGAGTTGAGCTTTCTTAGCTCTGCGAATAGGTCGAAAGTCCCTGTTGCTTGTGAGCTGGGCTTGTTGTTGTTGGTGATGGGTTGGGCCCCTCTTTGGCCTCCTGTTAGAATACCCGCCCACGCGGCAAATGGTGCCGGGGGGGGGGGTTGGTGTTGCTAGTCCTGGGGCCGAGCAGAGCTGGAAAGTTGAGGGCATTTATGGCAGGTGCTGGTGGTGCTGATGGTCCTTTGGGTGGTGGCCGGCGGTCGCTTGCTGCTTGTTTGTTGGCTTCAAATCTCTTGAGGGTTTCGTAGCTGTCATCGTTTGATTTGTGGCTTTTACCACAGTTGGCACACCTGGCAGCGGCGTCGCTATCTGGGCATTCACGTGTAGGGTGCCCGCCGGCACAGTGCATGCATTTTGTCACTCTGAAACAATTGAACGTCGCGTGTCCCCACTCTTGACAGCGGTGGCACTGCGTCAGCTTTTTGCTTCCAATTTTACGCTCCCATTTAATTTTGGTGTGGGAAATCGACTTAATGCAGCTTACAAGTGTGGGCAATCTTACTGCTGTTGTGATCACCAAGAAGAGGGGGCTCCCCTTGGTGTTCATCCTGTAGCAATTTTGTACTGATAGGTTTTTGTCCCTGATGTTTTGAATAATTTCTTCGGGCTCAACGTCAACGTCAGCGGCCAGGCCTCTTATTACGAAGGCGTGTGCTTTATTGGCGTCGGTCGTGTACGTGTGGAATTGCACGTTGTTGCTAGCGAAGATGTTTTTATATTTTTGATAGTCAGTTGGTTTCTCGAAGAATATGTTCGTTTTGTTGTTCGAGTACTTTATGTAATAATCCTTGCCAGCGTCTTTTAATAATGTTCGCAGTTGGTTGTGGTTTTTGCACCGACCATCTATAATTATAGGGGGCGGCTTTTTTGTCTTCTTAGGGGTTAGTGGGTTGGGTTTGCGCTGACCTTTCCCTTTGGACTCGTCGGTTTCCATATTGTCCTCGTCGTCCGAGGAGTCACTGAGGACATGAAACTGGTTTCTCGTTGAAACGTTGTATTGCGTTTCCTGGGGCTTGTCGGTGGCCCTCTCTTTGCCTTTGTGTGTCGTTTGGGAAGTGTGGGGGTTCTCATGCCCTGCGCTAAATATGTCAAACATGGGCGTTGGTTTATTGCCACGTGAGGATCCTTTTAGCCCTGGGGGGGTGGAGGTGGTGGTGGCACAAATGTGATGGAGCTGGTACCCTTAGGTATGGTTCCTGTATTAGATGTTGGGCCTGGCATTTGGCTGGGGGGTGGTTTTTGTGGCATTCAGCGTGGTTGGCTCAGTGCAGACCCGTTTGGCGTCTTTCTCACCTTCTGCGAGGTCGTTTAGCATTTCGAAATCACCCTTGGGTGTAGGGGTGTTGTTAGGTGTTACCGGTGTGGTTGGGGTGGCCAATTCATGACCAGGTGACAAAACACCGGCCAGTTGAAGATTTCTAGCTATATCATAAATATAAATCTCAGGCTACGCAGCCTGGGTTTAGTTTTGTCAACCCTCCCCCGCATGGAGGGTTGATGTTAAGCGGCACTTTCACGTCCTAGGAGGGGTAAATTAGACACAATGAAACACGAATTTCGACAAAACTATGTATAACTAGCTGAATCGAGGCCGGTAGATCCGACTCTTGAGTTCATTTCTTACGTATAAATTAATTTTTTTTGTTAGAATGTCACGGGTTATTTTGAGAATTATCACACTTTCTAAGAATTGAGCAAATTTGGGTGACAAACTTGGTAGCTAAGTGAATACGGCGTGGGTTCAAAACTAAATGCACAATAAAAATAGGGGCGCCAGTTAATTTTTTAACTGACTCAAAAATCAACAAAATTTCGCAAAACGCTCAATTCTCTTAAATGTATAAAATAAAGGAAAACAAATTAATAATTAATTGACCCTCAAGGTCAAAGGGGCAGAAAAACAGTGCATATTAAATTTGAATAAGCATTTAATTAATTATATATATTTAATAAAAAAATATAATTGAATGAATGTAATGGGAAAATTATGAATTATGACTAATTGTAATTTTATAAAAAATGACTAAGTGACTAATAGTCACAGTTATCACAATTGTATCACAGGCTGGAAGAAAAAGTACATAATAAATCTAAATTGGTACCATAATTTGCGCAAATAAGGTGTACACTTGGTAACATTTATAAGAAAACTTTATAATGGGTGATAACTTATCAACCGTTATTTTATTTGCAATTAAAAACCCTTTTTAAATTATTTCCCATCCAAAAAAAAAATTATCAATCCCCTTTTTAATTGAACGACTGACCTTCAGAGGTCATGTCCAAAATGAATAAATGAATTATTTTACCCCATAAAAAAATAATACTAAAAATACTTAGCAAAATGTTGCGGTGTACGGTACTAAACGTTGCTCTCTATACTCGGCGACGCCTAACTGCTTGGTTTGAAGTAGCCATCAGGTTGTTACACAAAATCCAAAAGAAGTTATCCAAATGTAGGATCGCAAAGTAGTCGAGAAGAAAATAAAATGATGATGTTCCCACAAAAGAACAAAAAAAAGAAGGAGGCCTATAATAAAATATACGACTTTAGGGTTAACCCTCGTGGTCAAATTGAGGTTAACTTACCCTAGTTGTTGGATGGCCTAATGAAAATAGTAAATTTATCCATGGATGTTGACGGATTAAATTACTAGTACGATTGTATGAGGCCTAGAAGCGAATATTCAAAATTAGACTTGAGTCTCGTGATAAACTGGAATTGTAACTTACGGATGAGGTTACGACGCCTCGTGGAAAGACATTTGGACTAAGTAAACTCGTAGCCAAACCAAAATACTTCATAAAGGCGAAATACACAAAAATTGAGTTTACTTAAACTTGGCGAATCATTATTAACCCTTTACAGGAATTTATTTAACAAAAATTAGAAACGCACTTGTGCTTGATCCCAAAGTCGACCACTTTCTGAAGGAAGCTGCAAATCCGGATGTGAAAAACTATCCCTTCTTAAGGTCTAACTTTTCTTCTAGGACATTCCATCCACAAAATTTCCGCGAAATTCAAATATCAACAAAATCAATTTATTGGGGGACGAAGGAGGGTTATTATTTCGTAAATTCATGTCAGATTTAATAGTGCATCTTAAAATAAGACGTTTCACTCGATAAAATCAAAAGGAAACTAGAAAATATTATAAACACAATGCAAACAATACAGGATCTATTTTTCGCGAGTAGTACTACACCATATAGGACACGGATGTCGTCCACTGTAACGCTTCCTGTGACGGATTGAACGCTAATTGACAGATGATCACCTGCATACATAACCCAAATATCACCTGTTTTGTTTACTTTTGCACTTTATTTATGAAAATACGAAATAATATCTGATTAATACCTATTTTAACAACCAATATCTCTAAAGTAAGTAAATATTACCTAATGCATTACGTTATGTGTGTCTGATAGCGGCAAATTACATTTTTAGGGCACTATTCGAACAACTTTAAGAGCGAAAAATGGTCAATTTACCTTCCGTATCGATAACTTATAATATCAACCCTGAAACAGCTGTAACTTTTTCGCTGTGATTTATTGTACCAACACAATTTTGACAACACTGGTATGCCTGAGTTCTTTCCATGGTTTTCCTCGGCCGCGAAGTAAATGCTTTACCAGAAAATAAAAATCGGCCATGGACGTGAAAAAATGAACATCACTTAAACCTTTTGGAATTTAACCATCTTCCATTTTATAATGTTCATTTGTACTTATTTTTGACATGTATTTATAATATCATACGAATATATATATACTTATAATAGTACCAAGGATAATTGCATACAATGGTTATACTGGAAGTATAAATTACAGTAGCAAGTCTTGCTAATGCTGTCCCTAAAATCTGAAGACACCAGGATTTCTTTAATAACGCAAAACAATAGTAAAAAGGTAACATTTATCGAGCGATGTTAAAAATAGAAAACGACGGTTACAAGAATTAAAGCGTTTCCTGATGATAGTCCAGTAGGTCCAAAACATAACAAGAAATGGGTTAGATCAGTGAACGGGTTAGAAGTTACTCTTCGTAGATTTGTTGAATATCAAGGGTGCTTTTTTATATGTCTGTACATTTTATTAAATACTCTTCGCAGTAATAATCTCAAAGTTTAGTTAAGATTAGTGAGGTTAGGTAAACACATTTACATTAGGAATTTCAGAATAGGATAAAACCAAATTACTTGTTCCCATGTTTACCCTTACAACTAAATCTAGAGAAACATAAGGCGTGAAAAACAATCCACCAAGCGAACTCATATTTCTACTAGACTCAATCGTTAAATATCTCCCAATATGAACAGTTAATATTTGGCGTAATGGAAACCACAATGCTTACAAACATCAACTATCCATATTCAAAAATACAGGATAAACAAATCAGAACTCAGTATGTCTAGTGTTCATTCTTGCAATTAAAGCTAGAGAAATATAAGGCGTGAAAAGCAATCCACCAAGCGAACTCATATTTCTACTAGACTCAATCGTTTAATATTCCCTAATATGAACAGCCTAATACCAAGCGTGATAGAAACACCACCGGCGATTTGGCATCGACCATTCATATTAAGAAATACAGAATCAAACATTGGTTTGTTAATGGTTATAGGAGAGAAGTTTATTTTTGACTGACTACTTTTCACGTCGGTCGGTCTTATTTATATACTGATCAAGCAACTCCTAAAAGTAGGTCAAACATGCTGATATCGTTCATAAAGCTCCGTTCACCATCACTACACTCGAAGACGATCGATCCAAACCGACTATGTTATTTATAAAAGTATTGATTTTTTCTTATAGAATCGTCGACCGGGTGTTGTACCGTCTCAATTTATTCTGAACGACGCAATAAAGTCACATTCTAAGTGCATCTTTAGCTTTTATTAATTGCGTTTTTTCATTAACGCGTAGAGTTATAAAAAAAATTATTATGAATTTTGGTAGGTTTTACCAATGTTTAATATAATTTTAAATATTTTTTAAATTAATTTATTAATAACTTCATTGTAATTTTTTCTTAAACTTCGAAATCGATTTTAACAGTTTTATATTTACCCGATCTTTTTTAAAAACAATAGGGTTCTTCCTTTTGTGAAAAATGATTTTTCCAGAAAATTTCAACATGATCGGAGTTTGCGTTCTTGAGATATCATGCGCACAAGAAAGTGTGACATACAGACGGACGGACGGATTTTTTGAAAGTTGTTCAAAATTCGATGAAACGCACGAATCTGCAAAAATGTTTGCTCTACGACGAAAACTAACGATCGAATTTATAATACTTTTCGAATTTGTCTGCGAAGAGTATAACAACAACCTTTTATGTTTTTAAAGGCATGTCCAACATTTACATTACACAGGCATGGCCGAGCGGTCTAAGCCGTTGACCGATGAAAACCGCAAGTTAGCCTGAGTGGGTTCGATTCCCACTACCTCCAATAAAGTGTGGCTAGGCTTTAGAGGAGGTTGTTGGTTGTATGTGTCCGTGCTTATATGTATATTCCCAATTAGGCAGAAAATGTCAGAAACGGGAGCACTACTGTGTGTGTACTGTGCATTTAACAAAAAATAGTTTTTGAATATAGTCCCAGAAAATCTTACAAAAAATCCCTATTTTTCAGAAATTTTTCGGGCAGCACAATTTTTGTGAAAAAGTGTAGTATTTGATACCTTGAATCATAGTTACCATGTGCGCACACATGCGCATATTAGCATTTTGTGGTAGAGCCCCACAAAGAGCCCCCTTTAATTCGTAGTACTACATCACGGTGGATCTGCACCAAATTTTGCAAATAGACACCAAATAAGGTTCTTAAGTAATATTCATAAAAAAAATTATTCCAAAAAATTCCTTCACCCCCTAAATGGCCCCAAAATGAGTAATATTTACCACGTTCAATTTACACCAAATTTTACAAACAGATGCAAAATTAGGTTCTAAAAACCCTTTTTGAAAAATATTTAAAAAAAAAAAAAATTGTCCCTTCTGGGGGGGTATTTCTCACGGGGGGTGAAGAAAATTTTGTACAGATTTATTTTTTTTAGAATGTTCTTT
This sequence comes from Cartodere bifasciata, assembly GCA_963920755.1. Classification (NCBI taxonomy): domain Eukaryota; kingdom Metazoa; phylum Arthropoda; class Insecta; order Coleoptera; family Latridiidae; genus Cartodere; species Cartodere bifasciata. The sequence continues at coordinate 5,544,497 of OY987198.1, forward strand.
AGAACTTTATTATGAACCTATTTTCAAAATTTGGTGTAAATCCAACGTGATAAATATTATTCATTTTGGGGCCATTTGGGGGGTGAAGAAATTTTTTTGCGAAAAAAATGTTTACAAAAATCATTTTAGAACCTTGTTTAGTGTCTATTTTAAAAATTTGGTCTAAATCCTCCATGATCTAGTATTACCAATTAAAGGGGGCTCTTTCGGGGGCTCTAGCACAAAATGCTAATATGCGCATGAGTGCGCACATGGTAATTATGTTTCTAGATATCAAATACTACAATTTCCCATAAAAATTGTGCTGCCCGGAAAATTTCTTGACCTAATGTAAGATTTTCTCGGACTAATAATAAAAATTATACTGAACTTTTAAACCATATGACCTTGACATGACGCGGATCCCTTGTCTTTTAATTATCCATTCTTTAAGGTTGACTTGACTAATCGTCAAAATATAAATCGTCTCCTGAAGATGGCCTACTAGGTCCGAAGCATAAGACCAACCTTTTATGTTTTTAAAAACATGTCCAAAATTTACCTTACATTTAACTTAAGATAGTTCTTTAATAATAAAAATCCTATTGCCCTTTAAACAATATGACCTTGACATGACCTTAAACTCCTGTCTTTTGGTTATCCTTTCTTCAAGTTTGAGACCTTTAACTATTATGGTGTTTGAGATAATTAAAGTCAAATTATAAATCGTTTCCTGAAGATGGCCTACTAAGTCCGAAACATAAGAACAACCTTTTGTGTTTTCAAGAGCATGACCAAAATTTACCTTGCATTTAACTTAAGATAGTTTATTAATAATAAAAATCCTATTGACCTTTCAAACAATATAACCTTCACATGACCTTGATGTTCCTGTCTTTTGGTTAACCATCCTTCAATTTTGAGACCATTAAATATTGTGCTGTTTGAGATAATTGACGTCAAACTATAAATCCTTTCCTGAAGATGACTTACTGAGTCCGAAACATAAGAACAACCTTTTCTGTTTTCAAAAACATGTCCAACATTTAGCTTGCATTTAACTTAACATACTTTTTAAATTGTAAAAATGCTATTAATCTTTTAAACAATATGACCTTGAACTTCTGTCTTTTGGTTATCCATCTCCCAAGTTTTTGACCGTTAGCTATTGTGGTGTTTGAGATAATTGAAGTCAAACTATAAATCGTTTCCTGAAGATGGCCTACTAAGACCGAAACATAAGAATTATCTTTTGTGTTTTCAAAAACATGTCCAACATTTACCTTGCATTTAACTTAGCATAGTTTTTTAATAACAAAAATGCAATTTACCTTTAGAAAGATATGACCTTGACATGACCTTGAACCCCTGTCTCTTGTGTATCCATCCTCTAAGTTTGGGATCTCTAATTATTGTAGTATTGAAGCTTTGATAATGCAAACATTGACATTTAAAAACGTCATAGCTTTTTTACTAGACAAAAAAATTCCAATATTTTGAGCTAGATTTTTTTTTTGCATGCAATATCTACTAACTTTGACCAGTGGTCAGTATGACCTTGAGGTCATCTTGACCACAAGACTTTGGTATTTACTTATGACAAGTTTGAACCTTGTATCTAGTACCATAGTTGAGTAAATTACGGTTAAAGAAATTTTTTGCTCCGTACATCCATCCATCCATCCTAACATACACCAAAGTGATATTTTTTAATAACAACCCAGTGGATGGTCCGATCGATATGATTCTAGTATCAAAAGATCGGTAATTTTTTGTAGCATCTTTCCAACACCTTAACATTTACGTATTGCTTCGTTTAGGCACAGTTGCAAAAAAACATCGATTTTCAGAAATTACAATTACAATAGTACATTTCCTTTAGAGAAATGAACTAAAATGCATACAAAACGGGTGAATTTTACACTTTCCTCGAGTAATTTCTTTTAATTTACTAGCAATTAGAGTCTCTGATCTGCCATGTAATAGCTTTGAATTTACGGTAGCCACGAGCGCCAACAAGTTTTAAGAAAACTTGTAAACCTTACGGGTGCCACGGGGTAGTAAGTGGAGCGGTTAACCAGGCGTTCAATTGCTAGCGATTTTTGAAAGAAACACAGAAAGTATAATAATATAAGACGGTTTATTAATTGCCATTTAATAACTAATAACAGATTAAAAGGCAAGACTTACGGTGAGGTAACAAAGATACTTAGTTAATTACACATGTGGTCACTTTTACGGTGCACGGAGAGGAGAGAACAAGACAATGGCGCACCCAGGGGGGGTGCTAGGGTGCTATAGCACCCCCCAGAAGCCGACGGATCTTAAAATTATCTTAAATTTTTTGCCCGCGGCGCATTTTTTTTTGACATTTAGGAAATTTTTTTTCTGTTAGCACCCCCCTAAACGAAATCCTGGGTGCGTCGTTGGGTCAAGATATTGCCTCGAGCGATGGCTTCGCCAGTGGCTAACCCTACCTAATTCCAGGTACTGATAAGGCTGCGTGAAACGAACGTATATGGAGCGGGACCGCTTCATTACACCGGTTGCACGTTTCCTAGAGGACAGTAGTACGTAGGTTCGTTGGGTGCTATGACAGACAGTTCAGGGTACCTGTCGACATAGCGTTTCAATCTGTTCAGATTGTTTGTTCTCGAATTCCAGACCACGTGCTTGCAATTCAGGTCCCCTGCAAGTAGTACGGTGTCAGCTATCTCGAGTACTTTGTCAAGATCGTTGGTGGTCAGAGATTTTTGTGGTGGTTTGTAGGCGGAGACCATTGCTATCTTTTTGTTGTTTACGTATATGAATGCACCAGCCACTTCTAAGAAGTCCAGCTGTGGTAACAAAATTTGGGCTTGTGGTAAAGAACGCTTGATAGCAATGGCGACTCCACCTCCGGTCTGTGTAGGTCGGTCCGTCTGTACACGTTATAATTACGCAGCCTAAAAGTGTGTTTATCGGTCAACCGTGTCTCTGATATAAAGCAGACGTCTATTTGTTCTACGGCCAGAATTTGCGTAAGCTCGTGCTTCTGTCGTAGAATGCCGTTTGCGTTGAAGATAAGCAGCCTCAGTGACCGATGGAGAAGTTTGGCATAGTTCGGCGGTGGCATTTAGAAGATCATTGCAACAGCGAGGAGAGTAACGATTTTTTGAAGGGGATTGGTTTGGGAGGCTATAGTGTTGGTAAAATAGATTATGGCTTGGAACATTTTTGAAAGGTCGAACTGTTTGATGAAATCTCATATTTCTTTTAAGGGATTGTGAGGGTTTGAGGTGTTGTTTTGGGTAGTTTGGGTTTGCTGGGGGATGTTTTGGGTAGTTTGTGGTTGCTGGGGGAGATTTCATGGTTGAGGGTTGTTTTGGGGTTGTATGGGAATAACTTGGGGTGTGGAGGAGTTTTGCCGAAAGTTCTGCTAAAACTGGACTTTTTGAAGGGAGGTTAGGGACGCAGATTGGAGAAATCTGGGTTCTGGAAAGTTGGTCGCGTTGTTAATGGGCGCTGAGGGGGGTTGTGGTTGCAATAATCCTCCCTGTCTTTGGAGTGCCTCGGTATATTTTGGGCATCCCCTGTATATGGCTAGGTGTGGTCCTCTGCAGTTGCAACATTTGGCAGGTTCGGTCACTGGTTTCTGGCATGATACTGTTCTGTGACTCTGGGCACACTTCATGCAACGCGGGACCAGATTGCACATAGCCGAACTATGCCCGAAAGTCTGACAATTGTGGCATTGAGATATGCTTGCCCTGCTTTAGGGCTCCACGGTCACTGTGAGCGGCCCAATCGACTTTATATCATAGACACGGTCGAGGTCGTCACGGTTCAAGGTCAGTAGTACGATGGGTCCTTGTTTGCGGTCTTTATTCCTGAGGCGTGTGATTTCAATGGTCCTTATTTAAAGTGTCTGTAGTTCGGTCTCAATGTCCTTGTCTGTGTAGTCGGTCGGGATAAATTTTATTACTACCTTAACTGGTCTTCTGCTGTTTATGTCATGAGTGTAGTACCTATATTTGTTGTCCTTCAAGAGCACAAGAAGCTTGCTATATACTGAAATTAAGGGTGGGGTACATTTGAGGGCATTAAGAGTGAGTTTAAATGTGCAACCGGGTACGTTAATTAGTATAATATTCATTATATGTTTAGAAGTTTGGGGTGGTTGGTTTTTGCCTTTAGGTGACATTGGAAGAGTTGAGTTTGTTTGAATAAACACCGAGGGTGGGTTCCGGGGTGGGGTCGGCGAGTTGATAGGGTCAGATCGTTTGGAGTTGTGTGGGGAGGTACGGCTTTGGTTGGAGGTTTTTTTTGAGGTAGAGGTAGATTTAGGAAGTGATGGTAAGGTGGGATCTTTTGATGTATGGGATTGCCTTGTTTTATTCGAAAATTGTGTTTCCGAAATGATCGACATGGAGCCATCATCCTCAGAGTCGGATAAATGGGAGTAAGAGTTTGAGGTACGGACATTGTATTCAGGGAGCACACTTATTTCCTCACCTGCTCCTATGGTTACTTGCTGGGCAGTTGCGTAGGCAGCCTGCAGTGCATCTCTGTCAAGCTGGGTCAATATTTGATGGTTGGATGGTCTGGCTGAGGAGTTGGTCCGTTTTGATGTGGATTGTTAATTGGCGGGTAAAATGGCTTTCTTTTTTCTCTTTTTCCCGTTCCCCCCCATTCCTAGTTGGTCTGGTTTTTGTTGCTAGGCTCTCAGTGGTTGTCAAATTAGCGAAAATTTGGGCCACAGGCTCTTTCTGCGGTCGGTATAATATCGACCCTTATCAGGGCCACAAATATTTTCTTTAAAGAATTAAAATAAAAGCTACAAGGTAAGTATGTAAAAAATGATTTTTTACAATTGACAACAAAAAAAAAAAAAAACAAAATATCGGTAATACATTGTGTCACTATCTCTACATGGAATTACATTACAAGAAATATTGAAAAATTGATATATAAAGATCTATCTAGAAATTTAGACTTAATTAGGAAAGTATGGTATACGAACATATATCTACTGTCCAAAGTCTGGTATACTGCGCAAGTATTACCGTTACCAGAAAAAAATGAGCAGAAAATAGTACAACTAATTGGGAAATTTTTGTGGGCGGGTCATTTATATAGGGTGGGTAGGAATCAATTGTATTTAACTGTAGAAAAAGGGGGGTTAGGATTAATAAATCTTAGCATAAAAGCTAAAGCTTTATTTATTAAGACGCAATTTCAGTCGTGGAATAAAAATAAAACAAAAATAAAATATGATTCACAAATAAATAATATCTTTGAAGAATCAAACAAAAAGAAAATAGAGTCCATGTTTGTTTCGATATTTGATTGGATAAGGAGATTAAATATTAAAAAAAATGATATTCTAACTACAAAGTTATTATACCAACAAATAATAGACACTAGCACAGAAAAACCCAACATAGAGAAAAAGCTCCCAAACATTAAATGGAAAATTATTTGGTCAAATTTTAAAATTAAAAGTATTCCGACTAAATGGAAGTCAGCGCTATACGAATAATGTTTATCCGACAGAAAATAAATTAAAAAAACACAATTTAACTGATAAAAATTTATGTAAAAAATGTAATTCAGGGGAAGACAGTATTGAACATAGAATTAAAGAATGTGGGAGGGTAATAGAGATATGGGTTTGGGTACAAAAAATAATTTTTGCACAATATAAAATAAATATTAATGGTAGAATAAAGTACAAGAATTGGTTGAAATTTGTTTAAAAGATAAAAAAAAAAGATGAGGTTTATAAGTGGGTAATTAGCTGCCTATTATTTTATTGCCTTGAAAAAAAGAGCACAATCTAATAGAGTTTAGAAATTTGTTAATTAATGAACGGAACAAATGTTATAAAAAAAATAAAATGGACAAAAGCATACTAGTTGTTAAGTTATAGAATAAAATACTTATTTATTTTAAAGTAGTTTTAAGTTTTTTGTATTAAAGGAATAAAGTTTTTAAAAAAAAAAAAAAAGATTCGGTGGTAATTAAAAAGTCACATAATTCAGTTGTTTGAAAGATGATGTCGGCATGTTCTGTGCAGATAGATGCTAGCAGAAGAGTTGTAAGCTCTTTGTTCTTATTGCGGAGACGAGCTACGTCGGTGAATCTAATTTCAAGGCTGGTCAGTGCGTCTTTTATGGTCTGTTATGGTACGTCAACGAGAAAAAAACTGCAAAAGACTGCAAAGTCATCTTTGTTTGTTCTCTGAAATATTGAGTTTTTAACCAGTTTATAGTGCACACAAATCTACAAGTTTTTAACATCGACAACTTAAGACCCTGAGAACGCCAGAACAATTCGCAGTAAGCCAAATTTTATTTTATTTACGGTGCATCAGTTGCATTTGTATTTTATTGTATGCGTTTCTGTCACGGGCATTAAGATCCATAATAGTCTGCTGGCTGTGTTACGTCACGACCACCTCTACAGCGAGCACCAGGTATACGGAGAGGCTACAGTCGAACCGCCGTTCACAGCATCCGCGTCAGTACACGCTCTGCTAGAGTGAAGTGTACTGCTCAGGAAGCGAAATATAAATTTACGTAATTCTCTCGCTTTGCGCTAACCGTCCGGCAATCACAGAAGTTAGCAGCATGTCTTCCACTACTATTAATTGCCATCTTCCTAACTGTGGAAGCGGGACGGTCATTCTCCCTAGCCAAAGTAAAATGCAATGTTATTCTTGCTCCCAATATTATCATGCGAGCTGTATGAAACTTAAAACTTCCGATATTGCGTTTTTAAAAGAGAACAATGAATATTGGGTATGTTCTATTTGTGTGACAGCGGGACGAAAAACTAGAAGCGCCTCAGCCACGGATCTTTCGTCCCCCCTACGTCCAGCATCGGTTGTACCTAAAGCACCTTCTCTCAATGGGCAGGATTCTACCTCTAGCGAAAATGATAAGTTTTCCCTAATTTTATAACAACTTCAGGTCATGTCTACAGATCTAGCTCAAATTAAGCAATCACAACTTAGTTTTGAAGCCAAGTTAAATCAGTGTACGTCTAGTTTAAACAATTAAAAATCTTTAAGATCCGAACTTCAGCAAAAAAATCAGAATGGCGAAAAGTTTACGATTAAATACCAAAATGGTTCCCCAAAGATCGACGAACTAAATGTGCCCCTCATGGAATCCCAGAACACAAATTCAAAAAACTAAGCAAGCTATCACTATGTCATCTCAACATCCGGTCATTATCTTCCAGTTTTAATAAGTTTCGCGACTTCATTCTGCAACACTCCTTTCATATCCTAACGCTGTCCGAAACTTGGCTCAATAGTGATATGCCTTCGTCGCTCTACTCCATCCCTAATTACAGCTTTGTAAGGGTTGATCGGGAAACACGTGGAGGTGGAATAGCGGTATATATTCATAATTCTCTTACATTTTCCTTAATCAATATCGCATGCCCCTCTACCGAACTCGAGCAGCTCTGGATCTCGGTGAAGGTGCAGAAAATCAGGTTTGCCATTGGTACAATATATCGCCCCCCCAATAAACCGCTCTCTGTTTTGGACAACCTTGAAAATGCTCTAGCTAGTTGTACACTGGACCACGACGAAATTTTACTACTCGGCGATGTAAATGTTGATTTACTGTCAGAGACTGCACAAAATGTTCAAACGGCCACTCGTATTGGCTCAACTAAATCTTCGTTAATAGACATAATCTGCAGTAGCGAGAGTAGAGAACCTTTGGATTCTGGTGTGTTAGAGCTATTGGACGTTTCCGACCACCTTTTGGTGCACTGTACTTTTGATCTCTCAGCCCCAACATGTACCTCTTAACTGCGAACATACAGGGACTTTAAGTTTTTCAACATTGAAGAGTTTATGATGGATGCAATTCAAGTTCAATGGGATTATCTAGATAATTTAAACACATTAGAAGATCAGTTAAACTTTTTTAATGCAGCAACTCTTACTCTGTTCGATATTCATGCACCCATTAAGACAGCTAAACCAACCAATTCCAAAAAGCGACCACCTTACATAACTGACACAATGTTGGAGGTTATTAAGCTTAAAGATAAGGCGTTAAAGAAATATCTTAAAACCAAACAGGAGGCTCACAAATTATATTACAAAGATCTGAAACAGTATCTAATACAGGCAATTGCTGCAGAGAAAAAGGTTTATATTCAACATCAAATTAATAACAACAAAAATACTCCCAATAAGTTGTGGTCTACTTTTTCCAAACTTAATATTCATTCTAAAGGAAATAACGAAATTGACACGAGTATTTCTGATCCACAAACAATAAACGATTTCTTTAACTCTGCAGCAACTCCTCCGAACATTGATGAAGACACCCTGAATTTCTTTCACACTTCAATTCACCCTTCTGCTTTAAGTCAATGCTCCTTCGATGAAGTAACTTTGGAAGAAATCGAATCTGCGCTGAACTCAATAAAGTCCAATGCAAGTGGTATTGACGGCATAAACATAAATATGCTCAAGCTAATCTTTCCATTCTGCAACTAGACGATGAGACTGATAATCAACACATCGTTTCAAACGGGTACCGTTCCGTCTCTTTGGAAAATGGCACTAATACATCCTCTAGCTAAAACAACGCGAGCTACGGAACTAAAAGATCTTCGACCTATCAGTTTACTTTGTGCGTTGTCTAAAGTGATTGAGCGGATCGCTTTAATCAAGTTACTACGGCATTTAAATGACTACAACTTGCTCCCAAAGTTGCAGTCTGGGTTTCGAGCTGGCCTAAGTACGTCTACATCAGGGCGGATGCACATAACAAATTATCTTACATTAGCAATAGAGCATTCAAAAGTCACGCTTCTGGTATTGCTCGACTACAGCAAGGCGTTTGACAGCATTGACCATAAGCTCCTTATTTCCAAGCTGCGTTACATGGGGTGTTCGCCTATGGTCCTAGCATGGTTTGCTGACTATTTGGCCGATCGTCAACAGTTGGTACAGCTAAATGGGGCTAAATCCAACGTTTCACCAGTGCCTTTTGGAGTCCCTCAGGGTAGTCTGCTCTCTCCAACGCTTTTCTCAATCTTCGTTGGAGATTTGCCTAGTGCCCTTTCCGCAACATGTTCGTATCACCAGTACGCCGACGACACGCAACTCTACGTCTCCAGTAGTCCAGACCTTATCAACAGCTGTGCCGCGAATCTCAACAACAATCTTCGTAACGTCTACAATTGGTCACTAGCGAACGGTTCAGTTCTTAACCCCAAAAAATCTGTTATTATGTGTGTCGGTTCTAAAACATTGTGCGAAAGAATTTAAATGTGAATATTGTTATGATAAAATTCTTGAGTTTTCTAATTGTGCTAAAAATCTTGGAGTGTATTTTGATTCAAATTTAACCTTTCAACAACATGTATTAAAAAAATGTGCCGCGTCTTATTGTAAATTTAAATACTTGTACGAATTTAAAAATGTTTTATCACCAAACACCAAATGGTACCTTATGAACTCTTTGCTTCTCACTAATTTCGATTACTGCCTACCAGTATATTTTCCCCACTTAACTGGCCAGTATAATATAAAATGGTGGAATCTAAGATTCACTTTCGACCCTAAAGGCGGGACGCCAAGTTATAAAAGAAGTCCTTCTTTATTTCTTAAAGGTATGCACCTACCAAACCTGAAGTGATTGACAGCTGTTTCGCCCTATATTGGGGCTCATCAGAATCACGTATCAGGGATAGTCGATGCATAACTTCAAGAAACTAAGATACTTGTGTATTTCAACAAATATCGAAAGAAGGACTTGGAGATGTTACCGCCATCTGCCGAAGCAGAAGTGACTCACACCAAGGCAGCCTAGTCATGTCCGGCTTGTGCAGGCACTATGAGTAGGTCAGCTTGGCGATAGGTGGCTAAGCCGCCAGTGTCCAAGGTAAACAACAGCCGCGTAAACGGTCAAAATCTGATATAAAATGGTGGAATCTAAGATTCACTTTCGACCCTAAAGGCGGGACGCCAAGTTATATATATATATTTTATGGCCAGTATAAGCAAAGAATCCAAAGGGTGTGAAAAATGCTTGCTTGCGTTATTCATTTGGCATAAGACGTAGAGATCATGTTACTTCATCGTATGTGCAACATAACATATTAAAACTCGAGTCAAAATTTATTTTGTTAATTTGCTGTTTTTTATTCAAAGTTGTTACCACCAAGATACCCTGTTATTTATTCACTTTAATTATGAAAAGAACAGGGATTCACAACAGAGATTTAAGAAATATTGACTCGAGTTACGATATTTCGAGGCACAGTACTTCTAAATTTAAATCATGTTTCTCTTATATGGCGCCGAAACTTTTGAACACTTATACAAACATTTTTTCCTCATGTCGCAATTTCCAGTCCTTTAAAACAAAATTAAAAACTAGATTATTGCAAGAGCAATCCGCTCAGCAATAAATTTGTTTTTTTTTTCTGTTATTTTAAATGTATATATGTATTTTTCTTGTTATTTATAATTATTTGTTATTGTTATTTTTATTAA